>CAUYQG010064695.1:0-32697 GCA_963574415.1 Tarsius wallacei | reverse complement strand
TCACTCCGTCGCCCAGACTGGGGTGCAGTGGCCGCTCCCGGCCACCGCAGCCTCGACCTGCTGGGCTCCGGCAATCCTTCCGCCTCAGCCTTCCAAGTAGCTGGAACTACAGGCGCGTGCTACCACGCCCGGCTAATTTTTGGATTTATTGTAGAGATGAGGTCTTGCTTGCCCAGGTGGGTCTCGAACCCGCGGGCTCAGGCAATCCATTCACCTCAGCCTCCCAAAGGTGCGGGTGAGCTTTTTCTTAATGTGTGGTGCCCTTTATTATCCTTTTACACTGTTGTTAGTTTAAAATCTGTTTTATCTGATACAAGAATAAGGACTTCTGCTCCTTTTTTTTTTTTTTTTTGGTTTCTTTGCTTCCATGGTAGATTTTTCTCTAGCACTTTACTTTGAACTTATAGGCATAGATAGAAGTGAGATGAGTATCCTAAAGACAACAGAATGATGGATCTTCAAAAAAAATCAGAATTGCCACATTTTGTCTTTTAAATGGAGCACTTAGGCCACTGACATTAAATGTTACAGATATGTGAAAATTTGTGCTGTCAGTGTTATTAAAAAGTTGGTCTGTGTTCTCAAAATTGTGATTGATTTATACGATCTGTAAGCTATGTGTTTATATGGGCTTTTGTGGTAGGTGGTATTGTTCTTTTGTTTCCATGTTTAGAACTCCCTTCAATATATCTTGTAGGACTTGTCTAAAGGTGGTGAATTCCCCTATCACTTGCTTGTCTGGTAAAAGTATTATTTCTCCTTTGTTTTTTTAAACTTTGTTAGACAAGATAAGACATTCTTGGTTGACATTTATTTTCTTTTAGAATGCTATAAATGGGCCTGCAATCTCTTCTGGCTTGTAAGGTTTCTGCTGAGTGATCCACGGTTAGTTTGAGGGGTCTTCCTTAATATGTCTCCTGGCCCTTCTTTTTAGTTGCCTTTATGATCTTTCTTTTCTTGATGACCTTAGATAGCTATGTTGTATAGTATCTTGTAGTTCTCCAAATTTCTTGTATCTGCGTGTCTTCTCCAGCAAGATAGAAGAAGTTTTCTTGGATTACATCTTTAAATACTTTTTCTAGATTGCTTCTATTCTCTCCTCTTGCAGGAATGCCAATCAGATGTAGATTTGTTCTCTTTACAATATCTCATAATTCTCAAAGATTTTGTTAATTTTAAAATTTTTATTCTTTATTTTTGTATGACTGAGTTGATTAGAGAAATTAGTAGTCAAGCTTTAATTTTTTTTCTTCTGCTGGAATTAGTCTATTTTTAAGTCTTGTGATTGTGTTTTGAAATTTCTAAAACAATTTCTCCTGTTCCAGAAGGTTGGTTTTGTTCTTTACTAGTATGGATATGCTAGCTTTCAATTCATGAACCACTTACATGGCCTCTTGATGTGGGTATCCACTTTCTTGAGTGTTTCATTGAGTTTCTTTGCCTTTCATATTCAGAATTCTAAATCTGTCATTATGAATAATTCATGCAGATTAGGATCCAGTGTTGGTGCAATCATTTGGGAGAGCAACAAAGCACTTTGGCTTTTGGTGTTACTGGAGTTCTTATACTTTCTTCTCATCTGAGGGATCTGACATTTCTGGGATTTTTGCTGTTGTTGTTGTTGTTTGCTATTATTAGGATGAAGTACTTTTAATTTTTTTTCTCTTATATGTATAGCTGTGGTGTATGATCAATTGACTTCATTTGTGAATACTTTCAGAGGATCAGTACTTTGTACATTTTTGTTGTTTTTGCTGCTGTAGCTAGGGTCATGCAGTGATTGTCTTAATACTTGCTGTAGTGTTTTTTTGCTTGGTTGGTTTTTTTAGGTGTAGTTCAGGCTGTAGGTTCAAAGATAGTGCTTAAAAATGAGGACTGGTAACAGCAGTTGTGACTGCAATTTGGTTTTTAGATAGCCCTCATACTCCTTGGAGACCTGAAGCAGTTGAGAGAGGAGATAGTGAGGGGGACAGTGACAGCCCACTGCTCTTAATTATTTCAGCTACAGAGTTTGTGTTGGAGGGTACATGCCAACGCCTGGTGAAACTGCTTCCTCCGTGGCCTGGGGCAACAGCGACAAGGAGCAGGAGCAGCTGCATATAGTGGCCAACGAGGGCCTGCCAAAGAGCTCTGGTGGCTGCTCTCCCTGAGGACCACTGGGTCATTACCACTTTGTTCCCATGCTCCCTGTGGAATGGAAGCAAATGATCTTCATCTGGAAGGAAGCAGCCAAGATGAAGAAGAGTAAAATGTGCCACAACAGCTCACTGCTTCTGTGCCATTTATTTTTGCTTCAGATTTTCTGCGGGAAGCACATGCAAATGCCTAGTATAACTGCTCCCTCCCTAGCCTAGGAGCGACAAGGACAGGGAGCAGCAGTGGCTGCAGACTGCTCCTGCATAGGGCCTGCCAGAGAGTTCTGGTAGATGATGTTCATGACCGCTGGGTCTCTGCCAAAGTTTTCAGGTGGAGGTGAAGTTCCCACTCTCCCTGTGAGTCAGTAGCAGGTGAGATGACAGAGGGTGAGGGGCACTGTTACAGCTCACTCTTTCTGCTTATTTCAACTGTAAAGTCTACATTGAGAGCATTGGTAAATGCCTCATGTGATCACTCCCTCCCTAGCAGAGGGACAACAGGGACAGGGAACAGCAATGGCTACAAATGGCAGCCATAGAGGTCCTGCCAGAGAACTCTGCTGTGTCTCTGCTGCAGTGTTCACATACATGTCGGATTCCCACACTTCCTGTTGGCCTGTAGCAGGCTATCACCATTTGGAAGGAAGCAGCTAGGATGAAAGAATGAGGGACATGCAGATTCCTTGATGCTCTTGTGTTTTGCAGCTGCAAGGCTTGTGCTGGGAGGGCACAATATCATTCAGCTAGCTGGGAGCAGCAATGGAAGCAGCGACAGGAGCTGTAAATGGTGTGCTACTCTCAGAAGAATGCTGAGTCTCCCTTGGTGGGGTAGCAGTGGCTGGCACTGAGTCGCACAGGGATACTTGGCCTGAAATTTTCCACATGGGTTTGAGCAATGCCTCTGCACAGTCACAAGGTGGATCTCTATGTGATCTGGGGAGCTGGGGAGTTGTAGAGTCTCTTCTGTAACTGGGATTACAAAGGTCCCCAAGGTTTCTCACCCACCCTTTCACTACCTGCAGAAGTCTCCTGCAGCTCCACACCAAATCTTGCTCAAAAGGCTGCCTGACTTCACTTTCCTCAGCTTTCTTTGGGTCCCATTGCTTCTCTGGTGAATCTCAGAATGCACGCTTAAACACTCTGCTTGAAGTGTTGTAATTATTTTTTTATTTGTGTTCCTCTCATTGACAGAGGCATGCACTGGCTGCTTCTAGTTGGTCATCTTAAACCTTGTCCCAAAATTTGAAAACTTTGGATCATAATCATCAGTTCTCTCTGGCATCCTGATTACAAGTTTGGCATATTTATTTACTGACTTCATGATTACAAGTTTAGTCTCAGTTGCAAGTACACAAGCTAAATACTGTAATTAACATATTATAATAGTTTTTTCTAATGAATGTTTACCTATTTTTACTACTGATAATTGCCTTTAGGACAGTTAAATTCTCACTGCCACAGGCCAACAGCATTTTCTTTAAATTTTGCATTTGAATTTGAGTTGGTTACTCCTGGGGCTTTTAGACAGCACTTCAGCCTTATACCTTGCCCAGAGGCTGCTTACAAGAGCTATAAAGGTGCTAGGTGCGGTACAGTCTTTCTACTTCCCACTCTTTTCACCAGTAAGAAGACTTTAAAGGCTTTTAACCTAGGGTTCCTAGTGGATGGTTAAGAAAAACTAAACAAATAAGAAAATAATTCTTATTTCCTCTTTTATATAAAATTTATCAGTCTTTCAATTATTAATATAGGCAACAAACTAAATAAGTAGTTTACAATATTTGTGGCTTTGTCACCAAAAGAAATCACAGATCTTTTTATGTATCATCAATGTCAAAATATACTTTCCCTCAATTCTACTTTGACTGTACAGTAGTCATTAAGCCTGTTGCTAGTGTGTACATTATTACAGGTTTGTCATCTACTAGATACTCAAGTAAAAGGGCTGGCTGCTCTAGTCTAAATGTTTGTGTACCTCTAAAATTCATATGTTGAAATGGTAACTGCCAAAGTGATGGTGTTAGAAGGTGAGGCCTTTGGAATGTGATTAGGTAATGAGGACAGAGCCCTCATGAATGGAATTAGCTCCCTTATTTTAAAAAACAGTCCTAGAGAGATCCCTGGCCCCTTTTGCCAAGTGAGGTTACAGTGACAAGACAGGCATTCGTAAGGAAGTCAGTACTTCTAAGACACAAAATCTGCTAGCAGCTTTATCTCAGACTTCCCAGACTCTAGAATAGAAAGAAATACCTTTTTGTTGTTTATAAGCTACCCAGGATATGGCATTTTTGCTTTAGAAGACTAAGACACTGACCATTTGTTGTACCTAGTGATCATTTAGACACTAAAGTTCAAGACATGTGTTCTCCCATTAGTGACATCTACACTGCATCTCAGTATTATCCATACAATTTTTTCTTCAGCAGATGAAATTTGGAAAGAGTTGACAAATTTTGTTGTTGGTTAGATTTCGGGAAAAAAACTATACATTTCAAATGAAAATTCTTAATTCTCTATAAGGTGATGAAACATGGATAGGCATGTGGTTGCTTGTGAGTATAAATTGCTTTTACACTGATACATTTTTTAATTAAATTTAATTTTTCTATATTTAACATGCATTTTCTTGTTATTTAAAACATTAGTAAAGAAGCACATATATAATACATCTACTTTTCAAAAATATTTTGATAACTATGCTTTTGAAGATCTTTGTATTTTATTTTATGCACTTTATATTCTGGAGAAACACATGGACACATCACTGAGATTGAAAGCATATATGCCACCAAAATTTGCTCCTTCACAAAATCAAAACTAACATTTACAACATTTCTAAAACTTGACTTTTGTAGAACTCTGAAAGTTAACACACGTCTTAAAAATTCTAAGGACCATTTATTCAAGGAAAAGCCTTAAATTTCAATAAGAAAAGAAAGCCTTGTTATATTTGAACTTGTCCAGTTTTCAAACAAGTCTCCCCAGAGGTTTAGCAGTCTTAAAAACCAATAGCCTCAAATCTTGTTAGTCATGGAAGCAAGTACCCTAGCAGCTAGTAAATGAGGCAGAAAGAATTTGGAGCTCTTCCAAAGTCTCATCCCCACAGTACCATCATTGTAGACCTGTCTGGCATTTTTTAAAGAAATCCCCACTCACAGAACACATCTTGATTTGACTTGATGTGGACCTTCTTGGCGCTGGACAACTGTTTCCTCTGGGGCATTGTTGAAAGCACTCAATTACAGGTGTCTAACATCACAGTTGCCTGAGGTGATGATAATACTTAAAGAAAATAAAAAGTTCACAAGAGAATAAATGGCAAAGCTGAAGAATTAGATGTCTGAATAGGTGTTACATATTCCTGGAAATATAGAGGCTCACATAAATGTGTAGAGCTATGCACATGCTCAGGAAACACCTGTAAAAAACTAATCTCTCACCTTTGGCTGACCTTGAGGCTCTACACAAGCAGGAAGAAGAGGGTAAAGTAAAATTACAAACTTTCTGTAAGAGCACTAACTGTACACTGTAAAACATTCACACAGCCCTTAGCAAAGCCAGGGAGACTTACTGACTCAAGACATTTACGAAAAATCTGAGTCTAATCTTTAGCTAACTACCAAGCTAACCAAGCAGAGATGGCAGTGACCACACAGGAAAAAGAATACAAATATTAGATAATTGGTTTAACAAAGTCACTAAACAAACAAATAGAAACAATAACAAACTGCAAAAACAATTTCTGGGGTGTGGAGGCCATATAATTTTCAAAGTTGTAAGAGTATAAAATTTAAAACTTCCAGTATTCAAAAACAACAAAAACTAAGAGAATGTTTGAATTTCAGTAAGAACAGAAGGCATTAGAAAGCGTGCAAAGAAACAAGAAAGTGTGGCCTATTTACAAGAAACTGTCTCAAATTAAGCACAAATGTTGGAATTACCAGAAAAAGACTTGAAACTATTATAAGTGTGTTCAGTGAAAAAAAGGAAACCATGTTTCACCAAACAAGAATATCAATAAACAATATTAACTACATATTTTTAAAAACTGGAGTTGAATTCTGGAGTTGAAAAGTGTAAGTGAAATGAAAATCCACTAGGAGAGCTCAATAGCAAATTTGAGCTGGCAGAAGAAAGAACAAGCAAACTTAAAGATGAGACAATTGGCAAGCATATGCAGTTCAAGAAACAAATAAAAAATAGTGGGGAAAAAAAAGAACAGAACCACAGAGCCCTTTTAGACATCATCAAGTTTACTAATGCTTTTATAACGGGAGTTCCAGAAGGAAAGGAAAAACTTAAGGACAGAAAAAATATTAGAAACAATAATGGCCAAGATTTCCAAAATTGAAGAAAAGCATTAATCTATACATCAAAGAAGCCTAACAGAGTTTAAGTAAGATAAATGTAAAAATATCTAAAAACATATACATCACAGTAAATGTTCTGAAAGACAGAGAAATATTGGAAGGTTCAAAAAAAAAAGAAATTTATCAATTACAAGAGATTTCCAAAAAGATTGACAATTGAGCTCTCATCAGAAAATATAAATGGCAACAGGAAATGGGATAACATTCAAAGTGTTGAAAGAAAACACTGTTTATCAAGAATTACGTACCTAGCAAAACAAGTCTTCAAAACATCTTTATTTTTTTGCCTTTGGTTGTCAACTTATTAATAATGACAAAATTGACTAACAATTACTGTAGATTAACAGCTGAATGTGTACAGCGAAAAGGATAGTAAGAAAGAGCCCTGAAATTCCAACTATCATCCCAAAGTGACTATGCACATGTTCAAAGTTGTGCTCTCTGTATAGCGCTCTGTAAAACTCTAAGTTCCACTAAAATAATTCAGATAGTCATTAAACTAATAAAAAAGCAAATAGCAAGTAATGGAGAGGGGAGAACCACTATCAGGAGTTGCTACAATATATTATCTAAAATGTCCAATTTCCAACAAGAATTATAAGGCATGGAGAGTTTGACTCATAGTTTAGAAAAAAAGTTTGATCTGATTGCTCAAACATCAGATTTAAGAAGCATCACATTTTTAAAATTAAAATTAAAATATCAATAAGCAGCAATCTTCTAAAGAACTAAAGTCAAACAAGATTGAAGAGATAAGATAAGGGATAGTGACAATGTCATATCAAATAGAAAACATCAGTAAAAAAATAGAAACTATAATAACCAAGTGAAAACTCTAGAATTAAAAGTACAATAACTAAAATAAAAAATTAAAGGAGGGGCTCAACAGTAGATTTAAACTTCTAGAAGACAGAATTAGTGAATTTAAAGATAGATCAGTAGGGCTTATGTAATTCAAACAACAAAGGGAACAATACTGAAGAAAAGTGGACAAAACCTCAGAAAGATGTGAGACATTAGGTATAGCAGAAGAAGAGTGGAGAGAGTGGGAAAAAAAAGAAAAAAATATTTGATTAACTAATAGTTAAAATCTTCTAAAATTGGATTGAAAATATAAATATACACCTGCAATATTATCAACAAACTCCAAGTAGGATAAGTGCAAAAATATCAACACAGCCACATCACACTTGGTTTGAAAAACAAAAAGAAGTATTTGAAAAAGTGAGAGAAATGCTACTCATCACTTAAAGAGAAACCCTAATAAAATAAACAAGTGACTTCTCTAATTTTGTCAGAAAGCAGTGGGAAATGCACAAAGTGCTCAACAGTTTTGTCAACCAAGAATCCTACGTGCAGCTAAATTATCTTTCAAAAGTGAAGAAGAGTTAAGACAATACCAGATAAACAAAATCGGAGAAAATTTGTTGTGAGCAGACTAGCCTTACAAGAAATACATTAAGAAATTCTTTAGTATGAAAGTGATCTTATTTAACAATTCAAACCTGCAATTTAAACCCATATGAAAACAAGCAAACATCATGTAATAAAAAAAGACAGAATAAATGTTATTTTATCCTTTTTTACTTAACTGAGTTAAAAATCAATTATATTAAATAATACATATAAAATGTATTATTAGACTTAAAACAATAAGAAGTGTAATATATTTGCCAAAACATAGTAAATATGGTAATTGGGAGTAAAACTGTATGGACCTAAGAAAATGATTTCAAATAGTAATTCAAATCCACAGACATACATAAAGAAAACCAGAGAAAATAGATAAGAAGATTAAATATAAAAGAAGGTATATATATGTGCCTGTTCTTCCTTCTTTCAGCTTTTTTAAGAAAAAAATATTTGTCTGTTGACTGTCTGTATATCTTCTTTTGAGAAGTGTCTATTAATGTCTTTTGCCCACTTTTTAATGGGGCTGTTTGTTTTTTCTTTTCAGCACGTTTGAGTTCCTTGTACATCTTAGATGTTAGGCCTTTGTCAGATCTACAGTTGGCAAATATTTTTTCCCATTCTGTGGGTTGTCTCCCTGCTCTTTTGACGGTTTCTTTTGCATTGCAGGAGCTCGTCAGTCTGATGAAGTTTCACTTGTGTATCTTATTTCTTATTGTACGGGTACTTAGGGTTCTGATCAGACATTCTTGGCCAGTTCCAATTTAGATAAAGGTGACTCCTGCATTTTCAAAGATTCTTATAGCTTGAGGTTTTACATTTAGGTCTTTTATCCATTTAGAGTTAATTTTTGTGTATGGTGATAGGTAGGGGTACTGTTTCAATCTTCTGTATACGATCAGCTAGTTTTCCCAGCACCATTTACTGAATAGGTTCTCCTCTCCCCAGTGGTTGTTGTTGGAGGCTTTGTCAAAAGGTAAGTTGGTTGAGAAATTAAGGCTTTTCTTCTGGAATCTCTATCCTATTCCATTGGTCTATGTGCCTGTTCTTGTACCAATACTAGGCTGTTTTGATTACTGTAGCCTTAGAGTAAAGTTTGAAGTCTGAAAGTGTGATACCTCCTGCTTTGTTTCTTTTGCTAAGGATTGTTTTGGCTATTCGTGGTTGTTTATGTTTCCATATGAATTTCTGTCTTGTCATTTCCAGGTCTGAGAAGAATGATGTTGGTAATTTAATGGGTATTGCGTTGAATCTGTAGATTGCCTTTGGTAGGATGGACATTTTAACAATGTTGATTCTTCCTAACCATGAGCATGGAATATTTTTGCATTTGTTTGTTTCTTCTTGAATTTCTCTGAGTAGTGTTTTGTAGTTCTCATTGTAAAGGACTTTCACTTCTCTGCTTAAAAAGATGCCTAGGTGTTGCATTTTTTTGTGGCTCAGCCTCACTAATCATCAGATAAATGCAAATCAAATCCACATTGAGATACCAGCTAACCCCAGTAAGAATGGCCATCATTAATAAAACAAACAACAACAGATGCTGGCAAGGATGTGGAGAAAAAGGAATGCTTCTACACTGCTGGCGGGAATGCAAACTTGTGCAAACTCTCTGGAAGATAATGTGGCGATTTCTGAGAGAACTAGAAATTGACCTTCCATATGATCCAGCAATTCCCCTATTGGGAATTTACCCGGAGAAACTCAAATCATCTACAAAAAAGATACCTGCACACGAGTGTTTGCTGCAGCTGTATTCACAATAGCAAAAACATGGAACCAACAGTGATGCCCATCGAAACTGGACTGGATTAAAACAATGTGGTACATATACATAATGGAATATTATGCAGCCATAAAGAAGGACAAACATATGAACTTCACAGCAACTTGGATAGATTTAGAATCGATCATATTCAGTGATGTATCACAGAAACACAGAACAGAATACCATATGTTCTCACTCATAAGCAGACCTTGAACAGTTATTGTAATACTATAAGAAAGGGATTGTCAGTAGTGGGAAACTGCCAGGGGATGGTGGGTGGAATTGGCAGTTGAGAGAAACTGTTAGGGGAGGGAAGGACACACCTCATCAAAGAGGGTACCTGCATAATTATTTGTATACCTAACCCTGAATTGTACCCCACATCTTCTAAAATGAAAAAATTAAATATATATATAAAAATTAATGATTATGTAAAATAAGTTTGTGATATTTATAGATGTAATATGCATAACAATAATACCACAAAAAGGAAAAAAAGGAATAGAAATATATAGGAGATATTACATTTCACAGGACTAAATTGGTGTAAATTGAATCTGATTCTAAAAAGAAAAGACGTATTTTATAAGCTCTAGAGCAAACTCTAATAAAATAACTTGAAAATTATAGTGGAAAAAATTACAAAGGTAATTAAATTAATATATTAGAAAATATTTATACAATTCAAAGTAAAGCAGTGAAGGACAAAGAAATAAGACACAAGGCATATAGAAAGTGAAAAGTAAAATGGCAGATGTAAATGCAACCCTATGAATAACAACATTAAATGAACAAATTAAACAATTTTTAAAAAAGCAAAGATAGTCATACTGGATTAAAAAAAACCTCTAGCTACATGTTGTTTATTGAAGATACAGTTTTTAGATTCAAACATACAAATTAGTTGAAGGTAAAAGGACAGAAAAATATATATTATGAAATTAGCAAATCATAAGAAAGCTAGACTGGATATACTAATAGGCAAAATAGTCCTTAAAACAGAAAAAAGTTACTTGAGATAAATATTGGCATCTAATAATGATAATAGACTAATCTAGCAAATGTTATGGCAATCATAAACATATATTCACATTCAGAGAAAAGCCCAAAATATAAAAAGCAAAAACTGACAGAAATCAAAGGAGAAATGGACCATTTCACTGCAATAGTTGGAGACACCAATACTTTACATTTAATGATAGATAGAGCTGCTGGTCAGAAAATTAATAAAAGTAAAAACATTGAATAACACTATAAACCTACTAGATCCAACAAATATCTACAAAACACTCTACTTAACATTAGCAGAATATACATTCTTCTCAAGTATGTATGGAACATTCTTCAGGATAGACCTCATATTAAGCCATAAACGAGCCTCTATACATTTTAAATTATTGAAATACATTAATAATGCAATTGTTTTCTGATCACGGTGGAATAAAATTAAAAATCAGTAACAAAAAAACCTGGAAAACTCAGAAATATGTGGAAATTAAGCAACACACTCAGAATGGGTCAAAGAAGAAATTTTAAAAATCAGAAAATATTTTGAGATTAATGACAATAAGGACTATAAAAACATAGCTTAAGCAGCAAAAACAGCGCTTAAAGGGGACTTTATAGCTGTGAATACCTTTATTAAAAGAAATAACTCAATAACCTACCCTTCTACCTAAAGACAATAGGGAAAAGAGCAAACTAGATTTAAAGCAAGCAGAAAATTGAAAGCAATAAAGATTACAACATAAATTAATAAAACAGAGGAAAAAGAAACAATTCATAAAACCAACAGTGGTTCTTGATAAAACTCAACACAATTTTTAAAAAACAATTTATTCATGAAACAAACATGCACATGTAGCCCTTAAATCTATAATAAAAGCAAAATAAAAAAATTTACCCTTTGCATGATAAAAATTAAAAATAATGGTCTAAATAAATGGGAAAACTCTCAAGATGTTGATATAAAAATATCTTCAAGATATAGTCACATATATATTTTTTATTCTATTTTAAAGATGTGGGGTACAAATCAGGATCTGGACATCACACAGGTAAAATGTAAGCATCCCTTTGGTCTCCACTTTGCCTGACCTGAGATCAGTTTCCCTTGTTGATATTGTGTCCCCACCCCCCCACCCCGGCAGTATCCTGCTACTGCCAATCCCTTTCTTATGGTATTATGGTAAATGTTCAGGGCTGGCTTATGAGTGAGGACATGCGGTACTCTGTTCTTTATTTCTGTGATAAATCACTGAGTATTATAGAATCTAAATCTGTCCAAGTTGCTGTGAAGTCTGCATGTTTTTCCTTCTTTATGGCTGCATGATATTCCATTATGTATATATACCACATTTTTTATCCAGTTCAGTTTCAATGGGCAGCACAATAGGTTCCATGCTTTTGCCATTGTGAATAAGTGCTGCAATAAACATGCATGTGCGGGTATCTTTTTTGTAGAATGATTTGAGTCCCTCGGGGTATATTCCCAGAAGAGGATTGCTGGGTAATATGGAAGGTCAATTTCTAGTTCTTTTAGAAATCACCACAATGTTTTCCATAAAGACTGAACTAGTTTGCATTCCCACCAGCACTGTAGAAGCATTCCCTTTTCTCCGCATCCTCACCAGCATCTGTTGTTGTTTGTTTTATTAAACATGACCATTCTTACTGAAATGAGGTGGTGTCTCATTGTGGTTTGGATTTGCATTTCACTGATGATTAGTGAAGCTGAGCATTTTTTCATATGTCTGTTGGCTGCTTGTATGTCTTCTTTTATGATGTCAGCTGTCTCCCAGCTCTCTTGATGGTTTCTTTTGCTTTGCAGAGGCTTTTCAGTTTAAACACACATACACATGTGCACACACACACACACACGTGTGCACACACACAGAAACCAAAACAAACTGGAAAAAAAACCAAAGCCAAACAAAACAAAAAAGCCAAAAAACCAAATACACACACACACACACACACACACACACATGCCAAACACAAAATGAAAAGAGAAAGAAAGAAAAAAAAGGAATTCAAATGGAACCCTCACACATACATTCACACATATATTAATCTTAAAAAAGGGGAAGCACACAAAAAAAAATACAAACAAAAAAACTGATATATGAACACTCAGTCATTCATGTACACATGTAAACAGAACACAAAAAATAAAAAAGAAAAAAAGCAAGAAACAAAAGGTGGGGAAGAATCCAGATCGTACCCTCACATACATATTTGTGAAAAAAGGAAAAAGAAAAAACTTTTTAAAAGGAAGCAAACAAAAAGTCCCAAAAACCAAAAAACAACAAGCCCTCTTGTGGCAGATTCTGTAATTGGTCCTCTCAACTGCTCACAGGTAAGCCCCTCAGCTGTCTCCTGAGGAGCTGTGGCCTCGTTCACAATCTCTCCAGTGTCCAGCCCAGGGAAGGATGAAGGGTGGTGGGGGTGGGTGGGGCTTCAGTCCTCCCCTCCCACTCTTATATTTTCAAGAGGATCCTTTCTAATGGAGAGGTGTCAGATTGTCTCTTCCCCTGTTGCCGGTGGGGGATGCCCCAGCCAGGCTTATCCTGGAATAGAGTCCTCCTGTACCACCAAAGCACAATAAAAGCTTATTGATTTTTTTTTTTTAGAGTTCACTTGTTTTTATTGACAAATGACTTTTCCTTATAATGTTTTTTGTGCCATCTTATACTTTTTTTTTTTTATTGTGATATTGAGGGGTACATTTAAGGGTTAGGTACACAAATATGTCTCATTCAAAGCTTATCGATTTAATAGTTTCAGAAATATGCTTTATTTAGCATTCATAAATGTGTTTATGATATTATAACAAGCTCTAAATACAGCAAATAAAATAGATACAGGTTTTCATCACATAAAACTTGAAATAAAATTTTTTTTCTAAATCATCCTGACAGTGGCACTCCATTGCTCATATTATTCCACACAATAAAAACATTCTTAACACCCCAAATGTTAACTATATTACTAGGATTTTAAGTAGATCCTAACACACAGTCATACCTTTTCACCTTGTGAAGCAACTGAAAATAAGAACTAGTGTTTTAACATATACTTCAAAAGAAACAACAACAAAAAAAATAACTTCAAAGCACCAATCCATTTTAGAATAGGTTAGTTAAATATAATTAGGATTTCCAGATGCTTATTGATATTTGAATAAGATGACTTTGAAATATAAGCAACAATACTTAGTTATGAGGCTCTATTTCATTTTTTCTATAGTAGGCACAATGTTTGAAAACAGGATAAAAAAGAATACTGAAATTGACTTATAAAAATGTCTCTAATTTTCTCCTTATCTTTTTATTCCTTTCAACATATACATAAGCAAAGTCATACAAACATTACTTATATTCACAGTGCTGCCATCTGGGAAAAAACTGATTATAAGACCTATATTGATTTGGAGTGTCTAGAGTATTGGATTTCTCTAGCATTAGAAGTAGACAGGTACATTTTAATAAATTGTGATGGGAGATATCATCTGCAAATACGTTTATAAAAAGTTCCCTTCCATGATTAGTTTTTATTGTCACAGTTTACTGCACAAAATTATATCCACTAATACTAGACCAATTGTACAAGCAGCTCCATATATTACAATTTTCTAGTGTATTCTGTTTAACCCTGTTTTTACTTTTTTTACTCCACAAATGGTGAGTATCATGAATGTGTCACCCTACTCAAGCTTCTTATTTGATCCAAAACTAGACCTACAGGGTACTTGGGTCATTACCAGGGGAAGTGAGGACCAGTTAGAAAACCAAATTTCACCTTTATGCAGCCTACTTATGTAGTTAATCTTCACATGTATCCCACATTCTTATAATAAAATAAATTTTAAAAACCAGACCTATAGCATTTTCCCATTCCTGATAGTGTTTTGCAAAGAAATCCATAGGGTCATCTGACTGTAGGCTAGATAGACATCATTGCTGACACTCCTCTGTCAATTTTGCCAGAGGTAGCTGTCACCCGTATATAACACATAGCTTCAGGTGTTAAAATAGATGGTTCCTACTGTGCCTTTGGTTGTGCCTAAGGCTTTGGTACATACCAGCAATAATGAATTCAATTTATTTCTATTTAAATTTCCATCAGAAAAAGTTCCTATGTCCCAGTATTAAATTTGAGGCTAATAGTTGCCTGCTAATTTTGGTTTTGTTAGCAAAAGATAGCAAATTTTTTAAAAGTTTTGATAGCAGTAGAACAATATGATTGTCAAACTCAACTTTTTAAATAATAGGATTATTGCTTTATATATTATGTTGGCCAAACCCCAAATATAAGAAAATTTGTTAAAAAAAAAGTAAGATCAGTGGCTCATGCCTATAATCCCAGCACTTTGAGAGACCAAGGTGAGAGGATTGCCTGAGCCCACGGGCTCAAGACTAGCCTGGGCAGCTTGGCGAGACCTTATCTCTACAATAAATCAAAGAATTAGCTGGAGATGGTGGCGCATGCCTGTAGTTATAGCTACTTGGAAGGCTGAACTGGAAGGATCATCTGAACCCAGCAGGTCGAGGCTGTGGTGACTGTGAGCGTGCCACTGCACTATAGCCTGGGCAAAAGTGAGAGTTGAGTGAGCGTTCAACTCAAAAAAAAAAATTAGGTCATATCTTAGCTTTTTTGCTTTCTATCTGAGCCTTCAAATGGCATTTATTCAGTTTGTTATAGTTTATTCATAGTTAGTGTTCTATTTATTTTCTAGATAAATAGAGTTCTATCCAACACCAAATGCTAGCCATCAGCATCAGAAGGTATAAATGATAGATGCATTAATTTCCCTGAAAATGTTGTAAAATAAATCTAAAAGTCTCAAAGTTTTCTCAATTCCATACTTTCTTCTTAATCTTCCGAGTACAGAACAGTAGAAAAATAAATGGAAAAAGAAAAGTTGGATGAAATGTTTGTCAAAACAAACTTTAAGTGTCCTGAAGCACTTCATTTTGCTGTAAGAAGCATGGGAACAATTCTCAAGAAAATAGTGATTTGACATAGTAAAAAATGTTTACACAAATGCCAGTGAGATTACTCTCAGTTTACCTCTTCAAGACAAATAAGCCAAATACAGTCACTAATAAACATGATGTCAGTTATCATAAGATCCTTATGATTTCTGGGAATACGAGGCTCTTGAACATAACAATTGAAAAGTGGGATATAGTAAGTACCTTAAATTGCTCTTCACTTAGAGTTTAAGGAGTATGTGATATAATGAAATGCATGTATTCATAAAAGGAAAAAGATACTGATACTAACGCCATAGGATTTAAGATACGATAAAGTTTTTGAAAGTTACACCAGTCAGCAGAAGTGACTATGATCTCATTTCCTGTCCCAGGGGCTGTTTGGAAGACATATCTTTAAAATGATAATGTTGTTTATTCTCTTCGCTTCTATCTTGAAATAAATGCTGCCTTACATGCTCTGCAGAAAAGCAGAACAAGCCCTGGCAGAAACGAGAAGCATCCGTTGGTCATTCATATATCCCTTCTTTTGAGAAATTCCTGTTCAGATGTTTTACTTATTTTTTAATTGGATTATTTGTTTTCTTGACGTTGAGTTTTAAAAAAATTATTTATATATTTTGTATATTAGCCATTTATCAGATGTACGATTTATAAACATTATCTCCCAACTCATGGACTATTTCTCCATTCTTTTCATTGTGGGTCTCAGAAACAGACAAGAGAAAGGTGGTCACCAGAGGCTCAGGAGAAAAGAGGAAGAAATGGAGAAAGCAGTAATATTAATCAAAGGGTACATTTCAGTTCGACTGGAGAAATAATGTCTAGTGATTTATGTAGTCACTGCAATATTACTACAGATAATAGAAATGTATTGTATATTTCAAAATTGTTTAAAAAATGGTTTTTAATAGCCCCACCACAAAAAACAATAAGTTGATGAGGTGATGCATTTAGCCTGATTACATATTTATACAATGTATATATAGATCAGAATACCAGATTATACCTCATAAATACACAATTATTATATTTCAATTAAAACAAATTAATAAAAACGAGAAGTAAAACAAATATAGAGAAAATAAAAAAGATACTTTAAAATATTACTATCTTTTCTTTTTTTTTTTTTTGAGTTGGAGTCTCACTCTGTCACCCAGACTGTAGTGCAGTGGCTGCTGCTGGGCTCCAGCGATCCTTCCACCTCAGCCTTCCAAGTAGCTGGAACTACAGGCACATGCTACCATGCCCGGCTAGTTTTTGATTTATTGTAAAGATAAGGTCTCGCCAAGTTGCCCAGGTGGGTCTCGAACACGTGGGCTCAGGCAATCCACTCACCTCGGTCTCCCAAAGTGCTGGGATTACAGGCTGAGCCACCGAGCCTAGCCAAAATATTAATATCTTGATATTCATATATATAACTGGTGCAAAGAAAGTTTTTGTTGACAATGTAATTTGTTTAACCATTTCAAGAATTATTGTTCTCTTGTCTTTACAAACATGTCTATACATATGTATATATACACATACATACCAATTATTTGTATTATGTATTTATATATGTTATATAAAATTATATATATTTATATGTTATATAAAATTATATACATATATGTATTTCCAGATAGTTACCAAGCTTTTTACACTATAGAGAAAATGGGTCATGTGGCAGACGGATTGTAAAATGTCACTTATATAATGCTATGAAACCTGATACTGCTTGTCTGGTGATTTAAAACTACATTACACACACAGTCCAGAAAAGAGTGACTAATCTCAAGTTTTACCTGACTATTGATTTTCTCCTGTAATATTTCACAATGAAAACCATATTTGCACAACAGTTTCAGCAAGGGAGATAATTATTTATTTTGTCTCGACATTAGTCACATTTATCTAAGAAGTCAATTAATTCTGCTTCTTGGAGATATAATCACTTATTTTCATTAGAAGTTTGCTGTTGATTGTAAATGTAAAATTTAAAAACCAGCATCATTGAAACTTGGTTTGGCAGATATTATCTAGATATTATTCTTCATAAATACCTAAAAATAAAGATGATGAGCAGTCATTTGGAATATTATTATATCGATAAGATAATTTTAATTTTTGATCTTGGTATTGTTAGTTGTGTTTTAATAGCAGAGCTGTTAAATGATGCATCAAAAGTTTTCAAAATGCTAGCATATTCTAATTGACAAGATGATCAGTTCCCTGTATCTTTTAATGATATAAATAGGAAGTTACAAAATATATACAAAGGGAAGCTCAGAGCTATGCTATCCAATTTCATTACTACTTGTTCTTCATCCTTTTCTAAGGTAAGGATTCTATAACCAGTTGTTTTGCTGAAACTTAGTTTTCCACTAGAACCAAAATATACCAAAGTTAATCTAAATGCAATATTTCGTAGATGTTGTAAACAAGTAGAACCTTCACCCAGCTGACTAAAAGTATTTTGCTTGAAAATTATATAATGTCTGGTAAAGATGACATGTAAGGGAAAGCCAAAGTTGTAACCTGACCACTTCCAGGAGTATTTTCCATCCTTCATAATCCTTTTGCCACACCTCATGCTATATCCTTCAAGCTCTGTTTCATCTATGTCTTGAGGTCCAATTTCTCTATATTGTTGTGCCCTAAGCAAGGTAAACCATTGTTGTTTATAAACAGAGGATAACCATTCTGAAGGTAACAGATTGTCCTGTTCAATAACTCTTGTGGCGGCCAGGTCACAGATGATATGCTGAAATCTCAATTTTTTAAATACTGGTTGAAATTTTATGCCTTCTTTTGTTTCAAGAAAGGCGATGTTACCAACACATTCCTTGTGCTTGGAAAACCAGTTGTTTGCATTACCTAAAAGACGTTTCATTGAGCCTTTCCAAGCTGGGTTAAGGCAAAGGAACATCCACTCTTTAAGTGTGGTGTATACATCCATTTCCTTTTGTATTACTAGTAAATTGGAAGAAGAAATGAGCAAATTCATGAGCTCTGTGGTGAGTTCTTTGTAAAGTTCAACACTTGGGTGTGTCATCAAATTGTGAAGAAGCCATTCAAAGCACCTTTTCTTTATAGCATCTAATCCATAGGTTTCTGCTGCTGCATAATAACCACATACAGTTTTTGCATTAATTGTTTTTTTCATGGTTTCATCACATAGCTGAATTACGTTCTCTACCTGAAGCAGGCATGCGGTTGCCAAAATTCCTGAAACTTGAAGGGGCTCCATTAAGACATATTCATCCCTATATAATGAACCTAGGACAAAGTGCAAGGATTCTAAATCTATGTTCTTGTCACTAATCTCCAGTTCAATAATATCTTTGTGAGATTCCTTCCAAGAACTTCTGAACCTATCAGCAAAGTAGCCCGACTTACATAAAAATATTTTGTGTAAACACCATACTCTCCCCAAAGCACGGATTTTAATGTCACTGGTTTCCCCATTCAAAAATAAAGTTTGGTAAGCATACTTGGGTATGATACTAATTTTTTCTCCATGGTTTGTGCTGCCAACGTGCTGTAGATTCTCTTCCTGGTTTACAGATGTGTGACTGTCAGACTTTGGGCCCAAGTACGGCGCACTATTCTGCTTGCGCTTGCGACTGCCGGGTATGTAACTGGGGCCCGCCTGGACGTCCAGCTGCTGAGGATCTACTGTGTCTGGTTCATTGGAGCCCTCCTGGGCTTCAGGCTGCTGAAGATCGATGGTGCCTCGCTCCCTGCTTCTCAGGAACCGGCTGCTTAAGAGTCCCATCGATGAAGACTTCCAAAGCCCCTAAAGGAGTATGTTGAAGAGGCTCCTCTACCATGGCATCACTGCAGCCTGACACCACCGCCCAGCATCTAGTCTCACCGGGATCCTTTAACACAGTACCAAACGTCACAGAGTAGGTTCCACATTCTTTATTGTCCAGCCTATCCCCATGTTCTGTGGCCCTACCCTCTGACTAGAGTCCCTTCCAACTGAGCCTGACCTCTTTCACCAGGGCCCCAAAACCTCCAGGTTGTTTTTGTTTGTTTGGTTTGGGTTTTGTTTTTTGTTTTTGTTTTTTTTTTTTTGAAAATGCATTTCTATAAGGGAAAGAGCTTTTTCATCAATGTTAAGATTGTTCGCTCGGTAGCTCAAGTCTGTGATCTCAGCACTTTGGAAAGCCGAGGTGAGAGGACTGCCTAAGATCAGGGGTTCAAGACAAGCCTGGGAAAGTTGGTGAGACCTCGTCTCTACAATAAATAAAAAACTAAACCATGCGCGTGATAGCGCGCGCCTGTAGTTTCAGCTACTTGGAAGGTTGAAGGGGAAGGATCACCTGAGCCCAGCAGGTTGAGGCTGCGGTTCCCCTGAGCATGCCACTGCACTCCAACCTGGGCGACAAAGTGAGACAAACTCAAAAAAAAAAGATAACCCTCTTTTCTCAACTGTCAGCAATGTTGAATATAATCATTTACCAACAACTTTCAGAAATTTAAACGGTGAACACCATTTTATTATTCATCTTTGATCACTAAATGAGGCAAACATTTACTTCAAATAGACATATAAACGTTTCAAAATGTTCTTGTGAGCTACAACTTCATATTTATTTCTCTCTCCATCTCGCTTTTTCTCTCATATATATTAATCAATTGCTAAAAGCTCCTGGTACTAGTATTTCAATGTCACATACTGATATTGTAGTCAAAGTCTGTCATATATAGGGTTTTTTAGACTTTTAACATTTTTCATTTACCATTTGTTTTCTTTTCTATGAAATTTTTTGACATAAAGATGTTTTAATTCCTAAAGGTCAAAGCAAAATTTTCAATTATGGGTTTTTGCATCTTGCTTAGAAAGTTTTCTTTTAAAATAAAACCAGATAAATATTTTTCTATATTTTTTGTTAAACTTTATGCTATTATTCAACTATTTTTAAAAACCTAAGTATTAACATTTAATGCATTTGGAAATTCTCATAATTTGAAGTGACAATTAGACAAAATAGTACATATAAATGGGGCACAGTGGTTTATACCTGTAATCCAAGAACTCTGAGAATCAGAGGTGGGGGGATTGCTTGAGGGCAGTAGTTCAAGACCAGCATTAACAACATAGCAAAACCCCCATTTCTACCAAAAAAATAAAATCACATACGTTATAAATCAAATGCTTACAAACAGAAAAATATACCTGTATGGATATGCATGCATATAGAAAATACTGAAAGTAATATATAAAAGTCTATCATAGATTGTGTTTAGATGTTGCCATTAAAGTCAGTATAAGAATAAAGCCCAAACAAAATTGTTTACATGACATTTTCTGTCTTCCTTAGCTGTAGTTTGTGTGGATCCTACTTTCTCTTTGTCTAATGTAAGGTCCTTTACCTCTTCACAATGCAGGACAATCTCACCCACTCCCAAAAAGTTTAGGAGTAACATGTATAAACAAAGACAATTACATGTACAAGTTTTTGTTTTTTGTTTTTTGTTTGTTTTTTGGGGTTTCTTTGAGTTGGAATCTCACTCTGTCGCCCAGGTTGGAGTGCAGTGGTACACTCATGACCGCCCCAGTGTTGACCTGCTGGGCTCCAACGATCCTCCACCTCAGTCTTCCAAGTAACCGGAACTACAGGCACGCGTGCTAACACACCCAGCTAATTTTTGATTTATTGTAAAGATAAGGTCTCGCAAGTTTCCTGGGCTGGTCTCGAACCTGCGACCTCAGGCAATCCACTCGCCTCAGCCTCCCAAAGTGCTGGAATTAAAAGACTGAGCCACCAAACCCGGCCCCATGAATATTTTTACAGAATTATTTTGACTGTTTTATTCATTGTCAGAACTCCAGCAACTGGAACAGTGTCCAGTATGTGCTCATCCAATATTTGCAGAATCAATGAACATGTATTTTGTCCCAACTATTGAATCATAATTGAATTACATTTATGTAGTAAAATGTGCTGCTTTGCTATATGTATATAATATGGAATGATTAAATCAAGCTAATTAACATAATCATCACCTCACTTAACAATTTTTGTGGTAGCAGATTTAAAATTTACTCTCTTATTAATTTTGAAATATACATTATTGACCTTTCCTTTCATAAATCAAAGATAATTTTGTGTCCTACTTATGGAAAGCATAACCTTTTATTTCAAAACTCTTAATGTTATTTTAGCCCGTACATATCCTCAAAACTGTCCGTTGGTCTAGGATGCATTACTAATCCCAGAGTTTCCTCGGCAAATTTATTAATTTTGTATCCTCATTGACAAGATAACTCTTAACTTTGTCTATAGATTTGCTTTATTCACTCTCTTGGTTACTCTTGACCATGTCTGTTTTCTGTCTCTCTCATTTTGGTTGCGCCTAAGTAACCTTCTTTAGATCTAGACCTGCCTTCCTGATGGTAGCTAACCAGGATAATCTGTGCAAAAAGTGAAAACTTCACTACTCCAAATCTTATAAGAGCTGTGTTTCTCACAGTGTTAGTATTGCCCTTGGTTTATAGCAGCAACACAAGTTACTGCCTTGTCACCCTGCTAGAGAGTCACCCTTACTGTACAATTCTGGTCTCAACTCTTTCTCCTTTAATCTGTATCCACAAAGGCTTAAAATATGGAAGTGCTTACTGCCTGTTAAATAGGAGTTAAGAGAAAGCATCAATCTGCAAAACCTGGGGGTAATGAAAGACACCTTAAAAGAGAAGTGGAACTTCAGTAGAGGCTGGAAAAGTAGGTCTGATTTTGATGGAAGTTGGAGGTAGGGAGGGAAATAACCTAATAAAAGAGGAGAGTGGGCACACACCCAAAGAGCAAAAAGTACTCAGTTAAAGCCGATTAAAAATGAGAGCAGTCTATATTTGTATGATTAAAACTGATGAAGTGGCTATAAAACTATTAATATCTATACATATGCATAATATATAATATACATAAAATCATTTCATATAACAAATATATCATTATAAAGTATGTATAAATGATATATAATAAAATATAATTAGAAAGATATAGATAGATGATAGATATAGATACGAAGATAGATAGATAGATAGATAGATAGATAGATAGATAGATAGATAGATAGATAAAGGTACAGTTGTAATTGTCCAAAAAGGACTCTGAGCTTTCTGGGAATAAAATTTAAAATACAACACCACCTAATACACATGCTAGAACTGAGATTCTCCACAGTTTCATTAGTCATACTAACCACAATTTTTTTTTTCAATAGCTTTAGGAGGGACAAATGACTTTTGGTTAAATAGATGCATTGCATAGTGGTGAATAAGTCTAGGTTTTAAGTGTACCTTCAACCCCCACCTGTACACACTGCACCTGATAGGTGATTATTCAACTCTACACCCCTTCCCATTCTCCTGCTTCTGAGTCTACAATGTCCATTTTGCTATTCTAGATGCCTTTGGTGACTCGTAGCTTAACTCCTACTTATAAGTAAGAACATGCAGTGTTTGGTTGTCTGTTCCTCGGTTACTTAGATGATGGTCTCCAATTCCATCCAAGTTGCTGCAAAAGACATTATTTTGTGCTTTTTGTGCTTTTTGTAAGGCTGAATAGTATCATATATATATATATATATATATATATATATATATATATAGAGAGAGAGAGAGAGAGAGAGAGAGAGAGAGAGAGAGAGAGAGAGAGAGAGAGAGAGAGACCAGCCAAAGGAATTATATTTTGGAGTGTGGGCACCTTGTAGCACAGGCTTCCCCTGCTAGGTAAGTGTTCTAGAAACCCATTGGCATCAGTGTACCAGCTGGCACTGCTGTGATAGCCTGTGTTTGACATCAGTGATTTTTTTGCTGAGATTCTTTCAATGTATTTGCCCATTTCATGATAGGTGGTTTAGGAGCATATCTGCTCACACCACGCTGAGTGTTCACAGTTTTTTGACAACAAAATGGCATGAGCCTCATGCCCCACCCTCCCTATTCAGTCAATCTCACTCTGAGTGACTTTTTTTTGTTTCCCCAGATGAAAAGAATCCTCAAAGGGAAACATTTTGCCAATGTGAAATACATTGAAATGTGACAATGAAATGTGAAAAACAGCAAAAGCACTAAAAGGCATAAAAATTGATTAATTCAAAAACTGTTTTGAGCAGTGAAAAAAACATCTTGATAGGTGTATTGATTCAAACAGAGAGTACTTTGAAGGTGTCTGAAGTTTAAACATGCAAGAATAAATACACAATTTTTATGAATAAATTCCGTGTTTCTTGGATCCCCATATTTATATTCCAAATTTTCATTATCCACTGATCAGTCGATGGACATTTAGGTTGATTCCACATCTTTACAATTATGAATTGTGCTGCGATAAACATATGAACACAAGTGTCTTTTTATATAATGACCTCTGTTCTTTCTGGTAGATACCAAGTAGTGGGACTGCTGAATCAAATGGTAGCTCTACTTTTAGTTCTTTTAAAAAAAATCTCCATGTGGATTTCCAGAGGTTTTACTAATTTATATTCCCACAAACAGTGTATAAACTTTCTGTTTTCACCATATTCACTTCAACATCTACTGTTTTTTGACTTTAATAATGGCCATTCTTTCTGGTGTAAAGTGGTATCTCATTGCAGTTTTAATTTGCATTTCCCTGATCATTATCAGGATGAGCATTTTTTCGTATGTTTGTTGGTCATTATCTTCTTTTGAAAGATATCTGTTTATGTCATTTGTCCACCTTTTAATGGGGTTATTTGCTTTTTATCTTGCTGATTTGTGTGAATTTTCTGTAGATTCTGCATATTAGTCCTTTGTCAGATGTATAGTTTGCAAATATCTTCTTCCATTTTGAAGATTGCCTATTTACTTTGTTGATTTTTTTCTTTTGCTGTACAGAAGCTTTTTAGTTTAATTAACTCCCACGTGTTTGGTTTGATTTTGCACTTGGGGGTTTTAGCCATAAATTATTTGGCTAAACCAATGGCCATAAGAGTTCTTCCTAGTTTTTTTCTAGGATTTTAATGTTTCAGTTCTGACACATAAGTCTTTAATCTATCTTGAGTTAATATTTTTTTATATGTGAGAGATAAGCAACAAGCTTCTTTTTAGTTTTTTTTATTATAGAGATGTGGGGTACAATTGAGGATTGACTATATAAGTAGGCTGGATTCAGGTGAAGTTTGAACTTCTAACTGGCCCTCACTCCCCCTGGTAATGGACTAGATACCCTTTGTGTTGTCACACGTCTTTCACTCTCCTCCTTCCCTCCCCTAGCAGTGCCCAGTGACTGCCAATCCTATCCGTGTACTAATGTGACTAGTGCTTAAGAAGTTTCATTTTCTGCACATAGCTGTCCAATTTTCCTAGCACTGTTTGTTGAATAGATTGTCCTTTCCTCAGTGTATAATTTTGTCTGCTTTGTTGAAGATCTGTTGGTTGTAGGTGTCTGGGTTTATTTCTGGATTCTTTATTCTGTTCCACTGGTTCATGTGTCTGCTCTTGTATAAGCACCATGCTGTTGTGGTTATTGTAGCCTTATAGTAAAATTTGAAACCAGGTAATGTGATGCCCCCAACCTTGGTCTTTTTGCTTAGGATTTCTTTGGCTACATTGGCTCTTCCTTGGTTTCAAATGAATTTTAGGATTGTTTTTACCAATTCTGTAAAAAATGACATTGGTAGTTTGATAAGGATTGCATTGGATGTGAAGATTACTTTGGGTAATATGGTCATTTTTACTATGTTGATTCTTCCAATTCAAGATCTTGGAATATTTTTCCATTTGTATGTGTTCTCTAAAATTTCTTTCATCAGTGTTTTGTGGTTATCTTTGTAGAGATTTTTTACCTCCTTGGTTAAATATATTCCTAAGTATCTTAGCTTTTTAGCAGCTATTGTAAATGAGATTGAGTTCTTGGTTGATTCTTAGCTTGGTCACTATTCCTGTATGGTAGTGCTACTGATTTGTGTGTGTTGATTTTGTGTCCTGAGACTTTACTTTATTCATTTATCAAGACCAGGAATCCTTTGGAGGACTCTTTAGAATTCTCTAGGTATAAGATTATATCTTCAGCATTCAGAGATACTTTAATTTCTTCTTTTCCAATTTAGATATACTTTATTTTTCTTGCTTGGTTGCTCTGGTTAGGAGTCTAAGTACTATGTTTAATAGTAGTGATAAAAGCAGGCAACCTTGCCTTGTTACAATTCTGAGGGGAAAACATCTCCCTTGTAGGAATTCTCCTGAGAAATCTGTTGTTAGATTTATCTCACAGATTAATCTTTTTATTTTATTTTATTTCATTTTAAAGATGTGGGGTACAATTCAGGGTTAACCATACAAATGTTCATTATGTACCCTTGTTGATGAAGTGTGCCCCTCCCTCCCCTGGCAGTTTCCCTCAACTGCCAATCGTTTTCTTACAGTATTATGATAATTGTTCAAGGTCCGCTTATGGGTTCTTTGTTTTCATTACAGATAACTGAGTATGATCGACTCGAAATCCATCCAAGTTGCTGCAAAAGTCCATATGTTTGTCTTTCTTTATGGCTGCATAATAGTCCATTGTGTATATGTACCACATTTTTTTTATACAGTCCAGCTACCGTGGCCAGCACGGTTGGTTCCATGCTTTTGCTATTGTGAATAGTGCTGCCATAAACATGCATTTGCAGGTATCTTTTTTGTAGAATGATTTGAGTTCCTCAGGGTATATTCCCAGTAGGAGGATTGCTGGATCATATGGAAGGTCAATGTCTAGTTCTTTCAGAAATCGCCACAATGTTTTCCAAAGAGGTTGCACTAGTTTGCATTTCCACCAGTAGTATAGAAGCTTTCCTTTTTCTCTGCATCCTTGTCAGCATCTGGTGTTGTTGTTTTTATTAATAATGACCTTTCTTACTGGTATTAGGTGGTATCTCAATGTGGTTTTGATTTGCATTTCTCTGATGATGAGTGAAGCTGAGCATTTTTTCATGTGTCTGTTGGCTGCTCATATATCTTCTTTTGAGAAGTGTCTATTCGTGTCTTTTACCTATCTTTTAATGGGGCTGGGGTTTTTTTCCCTTTCAGCATGTTTGAGTTATTTATAGATCCTGGATGTTGGGCCTTTGTCAGATATGCAGTTGGCAAATATTTTTTCCCAGTGTGTGGGCTGTCTCCCCACTCTCTTGAAGGTTTCTTTTGATTTGCAGAAGCTTTTCAGTTTGATGAAGTCCCACTTATCTATCTTATATTTTATGACATGGGCACTTAAGGTTTTGATCAGGAATTGTTTGCTAGTTTCAATTTCTGTAAGGGTGTTTTCTGCATTTTGTGAGGTTCTTATAGTTTGAAGTTTTACGTTTAAGTCTTTGATCCATTTAGAGTTGATTTTTGTGAATGGTAACAGGAGTTATAATTCTCATAGCAAAAACCATCTGCAGATTATACAGAAAAAGAAATGAGAGTTCATTCATACATATTTCTTCAAAGAAAATTCAATCAAATTCAAAGATATAGATATAAATATAATATATATTAGACAAATATTGCTGATAAACATTTATGCAAAAACTCTCAACAAATCTAGAAAAGCAAATTTAAGAGCATATTAAAAAGAATTTTACACTATGCCCAAATGGGGTTTACTACTGAAATGCAATTGTCTTAGTCTGTTTTGTACTACCATAACCAAATACATGATCCTGGGTAATTCTGGGAACTCCAAGGTCAAGGAAGGAATAAGTTTGGTTGTCTGGTGAGGTTTCCTGGAAACTCCAAGATCAAGGAAGGAATAAGTTTGGTTGTCTGGTGAGGATTCCAACCTCCAAAAGGAGAAATGCTGTGTCCTCACATGATCAAAGGCAGAATGGTAAGTAGGATTAAATTCTGTGCCCTTACATGGCAGAGTAGCAGAACAGCAAGTTCTTGAATGCTGCATAAGACTCTTTTATAAGTTACTTAATTCCACTAATAAGTCAGGAGCCTTCATGATTTGATCATCTCTTAAAAGCTTCTTCTCTTAATACTATTACTTTGGCAGCACTTGAATTATAAAAGGGATGCATACAAACCACGAAATTCTGTTCTTGCTCCTCATAATTTGCTTCTTTCTAACATTAAAAATGCATTTATTTTATTAATAGCCCCAACAGTTTTAATACAGTCCAGCATAAACTTAATAATCTAAAATCTAGAGTCTCATCTAAATCAGATATTAGTGAGACTCAAGGTGCAACTTATCCTAAGACAAACTTTTATCCAGCTGTAAGCATATGAAATTAAACAAGTTATGTGCTTCTAAAATACAATGGTGTGACAGACATAAGAAAAACATTTCCATTCAAAAAGGAAAAAAAATAAGAAAAAAAGAAAGGAGTAACAGGCCCTCAAAGAAGTACAAAATTCAGCAAGACAAACAAATATTAAATCTCCAGAATAATCTTCTCTTACTTTATGTTCCATCATTTGGAAATACTGGGGCAAGTGTTGGGCCTCCAAGACCCAAAGAAGCTCTGCGCCCATGGCATTACTGGGTGCAGCCTATGCTGCAACTCTTCCTGGTTGGAGTCATGGCCCTACAGCCCTCCCAGCCTGCTGTTGTAAGCTGGTGACTCTACAAGTCAAGGTTCTAAGTGGCAGCTTTGCCTGCACAAACTCACCAAACATTGTCTTGTGGAGACTCTTTGCAGTGCCCTCAGCCCCACAGATCCACTGGGCATTGCCCTAGTGGATACTCTCAGTGGCAACTCTGCTCCCTGCAGTTGGTCGCTGCTGGCGTCTTAAGGATCTCTTGGACATTCTTTAAAATCTAGGCAGAGAAAGCCATGCCTCCACAGCTTGTGCACTCTACACACCTACAGAATTATCACCAAATGAACACCATTCAAGTTCACGTCTTGGGCCCGCTAAATAGTGTTCCAAGCTGCAACTGAAGTCACCTGGGTCACAGCTGAAGCACCATAGGAGCACTGTGCTGATATGTGGGGAGCGGCAACTTGAGTAGACCTTAAGCAGCAAGCCTCAAGGTCACATGTGTTCCCTGGGTCTCTCCCTCAAAATTAGTCTGCCCTGAAGGCCCTGGCACTCTAACCTGTAATGAAAGTGGTAGCCTTGAAGATCTCCAAAATGTCTCCAGGGTCATTTTCACATTGTCTTGATGAGTACATATGGTTGTCTTTTATTCATATTAATCTACTTATCAAATGGTCACTTGGCCACATCCTTCTAAACTTCTCTTTATTCTTTACATTGTAAGACTAAGAATTTTCCAAATCTTTACATTCTTCTGGTAATACATACTTCTAATAATAAATTCCAACTTTTGTTTTTCTCTTCTTGTATTTTACCATAAGCAGTTAAAAGAAGCCGTGTAGCACCTCACACACTGCTGTTTAGAACTTTCTTCTGTCAAATATACTAGTTTATTGCTTTAAGTTCTGCTTTCCACAAAATTTGAAGACATAGAGATAATTCAGTCAAGTTCTTTTCCACTTTGTAACAAAGATAGCCTTTCCCCCAGTTTTTAATATGATATTTCATAATTCCATTTACAACTTCATCAGGATGATTTTAACTCTCATATTTCTACCAGCATTCTGGTCATGACCACTTAGATAATCACTAAGAAAAGACTGAGGCTTGCGCTACAGCACTTCTCTTCTTCTGATTTATCACCAAAATTTCTGTTAATAACCTATTTACAGCAATACAAGCATTTTCTAATATGCATTTTAAAACCATTTCAGCCTCTATTCATTACCCAAGTCCAAAGCTGCTTCCACATTTTTAGGTATTATTTATAGCAACACTTCACTCCCAGGATCAACTTTTGTTTTAGTTAAGCTTTATATTGTTGTAACAAAATACCTGAAACTAGGTAAATTAAAAAGAACAGGCATTTATTTTTTAATTTTATTTTATTATAAAGATATAAGGTACAAGTAAGAATTAACTACACAAGTAGGCTGCATGCAGATGAAGTTTGGGCCTCCAACTGGCCCTCGCTTCTCTGGGTTTGGAACCAGGTACCCTTTGTGTTGTTACGTGCTCCCTTCCCATTCTCTCTCTCCTGGCAGGCCCAGCAACTGCCATTTCCCCCCTTGTGCTATTGCAATTAATGTTCAGGTCTCACTATGTGTGAGAACATGTGGTATTCATTTTTTTTGTTTCTGTGATATATCACTAAGTATGATGGTCTCTGATTCTATCCAATTTGCTGCAGAGTCCATGGTTTTGTTCTTCTTTATGACTGCATGATACTCCATCGTGTATATGTACTGCATTTTCTTTATCCGGTCCACTTTTAATGATCATTATGGCTGGTTTCATATTTTTGGTATTGTGAAGAGTGAGGCTATAAACTTGCATGTGGTATCTAGGAAGATTAAGATCAAGACACCAAAAGATTTGGTTGTATGATGAGGGCTGTATCCTCTGGAGGTAGAAACACTGTGTAATCACATGGCAGAAGAACTAGCTCCAGAATGCTGTGTAAAGCCTCTGTTATTTCATTCATGAAGAAGGAGCACTCATGGCCTAATGAACTATTAAAAGCTCCACAACTTAATACTATCACATTAACAACATCTCAGTCTTAGAAGGAGCATATTTAAACCATAGCAGCAAGCATGATACAATTTATGGAATTTAAAGCAATATACTAAAATAACAGAATGAAGAACAAAAACCACATACTTATCTTAATTCATACAGAAAAGGATCTGACAAAGTACAGCATTCTTTTATGATAAAAAAAATTCATCACACAGAAATAAAAGAAGAATACTTCAACATAATAAAAACCATATATTATAAACACACATCTATAAACCATATAGTATAAACCATATATTATAAACCCACATCAACATAATAAAAACCATATATTATAAACCCACATCTTGCAAGTTTTTCCTTTAAAACCATGAAAAAGATAAAGATACATTCTCCACTTCTACTCAGCAGAGAAAGTCCCTGCCATTGCAATTATGAAAGAAAAATTAAAACACATCAAAAGAAGAAAGAAGTAAAATTATCTCTGTTCAAGATCACATCTCACAAAAAATATTTCACAAAAAATTACAACGAATAAACACATTTAGCAAGTGACCCAAATATCAAAAGCAATCTTGTAAAAGAAAAATAAAGCTGAAGACTTCACACTTCCTGATTTGAAAACAGTTTACAAAGCTATTGTAATCAAAACAATGTGGTGCAGGCATAAATATAGATTCATAGACCAATAAAATAAAATAGAGATCCCAGAAATGAGTCCTCACAAGCATGGTCAAATAATTTTTGACAAGGTTGCTGAGATTGTTCAATGGAGGAACGGTCAGGCTTTGTGTGTTTTTTTGGCAAATGATGTTGGCAAAACTGAATATCCACATGTAAAATAATGAAGTTGGACCATTGCCTTACATGGAATACAAATATTAACTAAATATGAATCAAACACTTGCATATAAGACCTAGAACAATATAATTTTATTTTAAAAACTATAAAAAGTAAAAACCATAAGGAAAACTTATCATGACATTAGATTTATCAATGACTTATCGGATATAACACCAAAAGCACAGGAAACCAAAGAAAAAAAATAGGTAATATTGACAACAACTAAATTGAAAAAAACTCTGTTCATCAAAAAACACAAAGGAGAGAAAGGGTAACCTACTGCTCTGGTTTGAACATCCTTTAAAAAAGTGTGTGCTGAAAATTTAATTGCCATTAATAATATTGGGAGGAGGGCCTTCAGAGAGAGATTAAGTCACCAGAGACTCCATCTTCTTGAATGGATGAATGACATAATTGCAGGAGTAATTTCTCTTGGGAGTAAATTCATTCTCCTGGGAGTGAGTTAGTTTCTGTGGTAGATAATAAAAAAACATTTTCAGCCAAGGAGACCAAGGATGTGGCAAAGTGGTCCTATGCTACAAAAAGTATTATGAATAAAAGAGACTCAGAGGTTATTTATCAAAAAAATGGGAGAAAGGCATTTCAGAGATCTTTGTGACTGCCCCTTTCACAGACCCAGAGCCCTAGGAGGACAGAATAATTTTGGCAGATGGGCCTGAGGCATTCTTCATAGACTTACTGTTCAGGATACCTTTGGTCTCTGCTCCCTGCAACCTGGAACAACACTCTTTGGTCACATTAGCTCTGGCTCATTCAGTACTAGGGGTGGCTCAACTCTACACTTCAGAAGGTGCAAGAAATATATGTTGACATCATCCACATGGTGCTAGTTCTGCAGGCAGACAGAGTGCCTGAACTGTGAGGCCATGGCAGCTTCCACTTAGATTCCACCTAGATTTCAAAGAAAGTATCCAAAAGTTTGCACCTCCATTTAGAGATTTGTAGCAGGGTTAGAGTCACCAAAGAAAGCTACTATACAGAGTACAGTCAGGGCAATGGCATATAAATCCATAGGCACAAAACCATCACGAAGGCCAACCACAGAACTAGAGAGCTACTTGCATGCCATGCCAGCTTGGAACAGCTGCAGGCATATGAACAGTCAAAGGAGTCATATGACCTGCAACCAACAAAGTCATGGAAGCAAATTTGCCTGAGGCCTTGGGGACCCAATTACCACCCTACCATGTTCAGGAGGTGACACATGGGGTGAAATATTGCTTGCCAGGTTTAGGATTAAATGCAGTTTTACCTATTGGGTTTTGGACTTACTTGTGACCTGCTATTACTTTTTTAAAAATTGCTTGCATCTCCCTTTTGAAATAGGAGTATTATTCTGGTTCCATCATTGTATTTTGAAAGTAAACAACTGGTTTTTATTTTATAGACTCACAGTTGGAAGTAAAGCAGCCTCAAGATAAATCATGCCCTGAGTTTCAGATGAGACTCTGAACTTTGGATTTTTGAGTTGGTGCTGAAATTAGTTGAGACTTCGGGGATATTGTGATGAAATAAATATATCTTACATTGTGAGAAAAACATAAATTTTGAGGAACAAGGACAAGATAATATGGTTTGAATATGTTCCCCCAAAATTCATGTGTTTGATATATATATATATATATATATATTTTTTTTTTTTTTTTTTTTTTTTTT
>CAUYQG010064691.1:0-47281 GCA_963574415.1 Tarsius wallacei | reverse complement strand
AGGTAGGGATGGGGTGTAGGTGCCAGGACAGGTAGGGGTGGGGGTACCAGGATGGGTAAGAGAGGGGTGAGGGTGCCAGGATGGGTAAGGGTGGGCTGCGGGTGCCTTGCTTTGTTGTGAAGTTGATGTTAGTCTCCTCTGAGCTGGATGGTGTCATCTTGGTGTGTTACTTCTAGCTAGTGAGGTTGTTGGAAGCAAAGACATGCTTTCATGCCTTAAGATTGACTACGTTGTTATCCAGACCAGGATGACTTGAACTTGAAAGGGAGACAGAGCTGAAAAGCAGAACTGTACTGGGCTAGCCTGGGCGTAGGGTTGTCATAGCAGCATGTGTTGATCACGCTGGTGGCACTGCTGGTTTGGCAAACCTTGGTGATCATCAGCATCACCTGGGGACTGGTTAAAACTGCCTAGGCCTGGCGCGGTGGCTCAAGCCTATAATCTCAGCACTTTGGGAGGCCAAGATGAAGGAATTGCCTGAGCCCACAGGTTCAAGAACAGCCTGGGTACCTTGGCAAGACCTCATCTCTACAGTAAATCAAAAAATTAGCCAGGCGTAGTAGTGTACATCTGTAGTTCTGGCTACTTGGAAGGCTGAAGCGGAAGGATCGCCAGAGCCCTGCAGGTCGACACTGAGGTGGCTGTGAGCATGCCACTGCACTCCAGCCTGGGTGAAAGAGTGAGACTCCAACTCAAAAAATAAATAAATAAATAGATAAAATAAAACAGGACCTAACTCAGCAGGGCCCTGAGCTGCTTCCCTGCCCCCATAATTTGCATTTCCATCAATTTCCAGATGCTGCCAGTCAGAGGCTACACTTCTAGAAGGGTGCTGCTTTTGGAATGCTCCCTAGTGGAGATGGCAGTTTATCGTGTTCCTGTGTATTAAAATCATGTCACACAGCTATTTCTAGGATGTTGCACTGGTCGAGGTGCAGAGGACTACATGGCAATTGGCAGCCTGGCTGAAGGCACTATTGATGTGGGAGGGAGCATGTTGCCATGTGTGTGGGGATTGCTGTGTGGCAGGTGACACAGGGCTTGCAGAGAAGCATGGGGCATGCGGGGGAGGGGGGAGGCTTTCCGCTGGGCCTTAATGATGGCTGGACTCCACTGGTTAGAAGGGAGGGCAAGGCTCCTTAGCAGGGGTCTGTCCTGGCGTGGGGGTGAACCATGGATGTATGGCGCTGCTGCCTGCAAGCAGGTGGCGTCTGCTGGCACTGAGCAGAGGCTTCCGGGCAGGGCTGTGTCCCCTCTGTGGGAGACTTCCAACACATTGCCAGTGTGCCCCATGTGCTTGGACACACATGCCACAAAATAAATGCGAAGGAGCTTAGAGTGAGATTCCAAATGGGTTATGACATACTGGCACCTCAGGGTCATCTGGTGTAACTGACTCTGGAAGCTTCTGGCTTTGAGTCAGATTGTAAAGGGTCTTGTTTAGCATTTGCTTTTAATTCTATAGGACACGATGGGGTGCCAAAGAGGTCTTTAGAGAGTGTTCTTGGACTTGTCTTTCTAGGAAGGTCATATTGGAGCACAGAATTTTAGAAGCTGTTGAAACTCAGGAAAGATGGTCCCTACCTCACAGAAGAGAGGTCACAAATGTAAATGATGCCGTTAACTGCCCCTGTCGGACCTTCAGTGATTTCTCATGCTCTGAACGTCCAGTCCCAGTACCCCAGTGTTGTCTGCAAGACTGGGCAGACGGATGCCCACAGTAGCCCTGGCTTCCTTGCTGATCACCTTCAGTTGCACTGGCTACTCTGCAGTTCTGTACTCCCCCTGAGCTCCAGTCCTGGGCATGGGTACTTCCCACTTGACAGTTCCTGATCCTGCAGCCCAGCTTGCATTTTGCTAGAGGCAGCCCTCTTCAGTGTGTAAACTAGTTCCTGCTTGCTTTTTAGTGAGAGTATTCTACTTGCTTCCATCATTAGACTTTTAAGATGTGAGGGTATGATTGTCTCTGCCCTTTCCATCAGGGCTAGAGTTTGCTGAACGCTCACCAGGTGCCCGTGTGGTCTCATGGCTTGTGCAGTAGGCTGTTCTAGTCATCCTGCCAATGACGATGGTCACACACGTGTGGCTCACTCGAAGTCACTTGTCTAAATGTGAAGGAGGTGGATTCAGACAGTCAAGCCTTGAGCTTCTCCCCTCAATAGTCTGATCACTGCTTGCTTCTCCACCATGGGGGTGGGTGGGACATCTAATGCCTGATGTCCTGGCTCACAGTAGGTACTCAATACCATGGTGATGTTGAAGAAATGGAGAGAACTCTTGTAGCAGGCATAGGAGTGCTAAAGGTGCAGCTTAGAGACCAGTGACTCCATTGTTCTTCAGAGACAAAGTAGGCAGCGATGCTGCCCACCAAGAATAAAACTATGGGACGGGAAGGAGAAGAAGAAAGAGGGGCTTGGGGATGTTTCGTTTCAGCCACACGTGGACAGTGGGAAGATGCAGGAGGACGCACTATGTGTGGAGAAGGCTAATCCAGGGACCTGGCCAGCGGCGGCCACAAGGCTCCACTTTATGGGGAACACACGTTTGTGTGTGTTTCCTAATGGGAAAGAGAGAACCAGGAACTGGCATCTTTCATCTCCCAGTACTTTCCACATCCTGAGTCTACTTCTCATACATAATTCACTTGAAAAATGAAACCTGATATTAAGAGAGGTTTTGCCTTTAGCCCTGGCACAGTGCCCAGTCCATGTAGACACAAGTTTGTTGAAGGCAGGAGCATCGCCTTAAGACACTGTGTCAAGAGAGATGAGGAAAATGTGTGATTGTCCTTATGTTAGACTCTCCACTAAGTTTAAAGGTTGTGTTGTAGAAGTGGCCAAATGTGATTGCATCCATTGAGTATTGTTTTGTGTTTATTTCCTCTCAGGAAAAAAAATAAAAATGACTGGGCGAGCCAGAGCCAGAGCCAGAGGACGAGCCCGTGGTCAGGAGACGGTGCAACATGTGGGCCCTGCTGCTGTAAGTGCTTGCCATCTCCAGCTATGGGAATTGTCCTTGAACCTTGATCGGCCCAGGCTGCTGACAATAATTTTAAAACTGCCCTCTGAAGGAGATAGGAAGTGAGCAAGAGAGATCATGTTGTTTCCTCAAGATGTTAGACGCTGATTCTCGACTTTATTTGGTGACTCTTAAAGAAAATGTGTGCGTGTGTGTGTGACTGGGCATGGTGGCTCATATCTATAATCCCAGCACTTTGGGAAGCCAGGGTGGGAGGACTGCTTAAGGCCAGGAGTTCGAGACCAATCTGGGTAGCATACTGAGAGCCTGTCTCTGCAAAAACTAAAAACCAGCCAAACAAACAAACAAACAAAATATATATATATATTGACCAAGTGTGTCAGCAGCATGTACCTATTGTCCCTAGCTATTTGGGAGATGGAAGTGGTAGGAACGCTTGAGCCCAGGAGGTCAAGGCTGCAGCGGACTATGATTACACCACTACTCCGAGCGAGACCCTATCTCAAAAACACATTTCTTTCTAAGAATAAATATCTGGTGATTAACTTAGAGAGGTGTTGGCTGAATGCCTGAGACTTGCTTAAGACTAGTCGTTTCCTCTGGTATCAGTGACCTCCTGACATAAAACGAGCCCTCTTCTGCATTTGCTTGTAACTGTAGAGTCAGCAGCCAGGTTATATTCAGCCTAGACCACACCAGCCTCCAGCAGAGGGGGAAGGAGTTGGCTGTGGACGCCAGAGAGGAGCAATGGGAGCAGCAGCCAAGTCCCAAGGTAAAGTGTGTGGCGAGGGGGCACACTCACTCTTGCCCTTGCACGAGGACCCCAGTAGCACTTGATGGAGGACACCGTCTCCCAAACCTCACGGCCTATGGGGGGCAGGACACCACAGGTTTCCTTTCTCCCTGAAAATGAAAGCCTAGACGTGCTGGAGCCCACATCACTGTTATATAGGCCATTGATAGACCTTTTTCTTGACATCTTCAGTGATTTCATCAAAAGCGGAACCCGCTTTCACATAACTTTGACTTATGAAATGTACCGTCTGTCATGTGTGCTGAATTGGCTCAATTGAGGACAAAGTGGTGACAGTTGGTAAAGTCAGAACACCAGTTGGATTCCAGAAATTGTGGTTTTTCACTGAATTGTTGCAAAAACGAGTTATTTGGATTCTTGATCTGCCTCCTATAGTTATTAGGTTTGGTTCTGATGTAGGAAAGTCAGTGAAAGGAGCACCCATGTGTACATCTCCCAGTGCATGGGAAGGGATCTAATACCATGGACATCTCCCAGTACATGGGAAGGGATCTAATACCATGGACACTGTCACTCTGCAGTGGGCATGGGGGATGGGCCGCTCATTAGACAGTGTTGGGCCAGTGGCTGTTTAGAAAGCAAAGGTGGTTCCCTTGTTCTTACATTAAATCTCATGTACTTAAATATTTAACCACAATTAATGAAATTTGTAAACATTTGGGGAAAACACGGGTGGAAGCTAGAATAACCTTGAAGTGTACATTGAACTGTGACAGATATTATCAGTGTCAAAAGACAGTGCCGGGGAAACAAACTGAAATGACAGAGGAGCATGTTCCTCCCATCTTCGCGCATCCTTCTAAGTTCATTGTGTTGGCAGGCTGGCAGGAAAGTGGAGAAAGGCAAGGGAAGTCACACACGGAAGAAATGCAAAGGCCAGTGGAAGTGTCAAGCCTCATCGCAAAAGAAGCATCAGTGAAGCTGGCACATTAGACCTGTATCTTCTCTGTGCTGTAGTTAGAGCCAGTGTTGGTAACTGTGGCACTGGCACTTGTGCTCCGATGGCCTTGTACAGTTGTACTAGCAGCCTGTGGCATTTGCAGTGTATTCCAGCTGACTGCCTGTTGTCATCCATTCCACACACAGAGTGTGTCCAGCAGACACTGGATGAGTCCCACATGACTGTGTAAGGGGAGTCACAACAGCACTCAATCCCAAACAGCTGGAAATGCCCAGTCCCTGAGAGTCAGGTGACACTGTTGCACACTGACAGTAGGGTGCCAGTGGGCCACTTCCAGGAACCAGGAGCCTGCCTGAACTGCAGTGAATGAACATCATGGTAAAATAGCATTTCCTTTGTTTTTAACAAATACATGTGCATGTATATATTTTTCATATCTGTAGAAAATATTGAGAAAAAATATATAATACTTCATCTGAAGAGTCAAACGAGAAGTGTTTTTGAAACTGAAACTTATTGTTCACCTATGTTCAACATAAACAGCAAAATATTATCGAAGTAAAACTAGGTACAAAAATGTGTGCTGCAGCTGTTTAAGAGACATTTCCTTATAGTGCAGCTTTAAAATTACAAATACAGTTGTGGGAGATACACCTAATTTCTTAAACATTCCATGCACCGATCTTCACTAATAATGACTTTTGTTAAAAACAAAACAAAACACAAAACCAGCGTCTCATGATTTCAAACTTAATTCTGTGAAACCCTGTGCCCTAGCTGTAAAAAAAGCAGCATAGGTTAGTGTCTACCTTCAGAGGTAATGACCATTGTAAAAATTAAATAATGCATGGGATAGCACATTGAGTGCCTATTTCGTCATCTTTTCTGCTCTTACAGGGATTATCTCTGGAACTGCTTGTCACAGTCAAATGTCTAAATACCTACTATATTTTGGGAATGAACATGACAAGTTTGACAGATTTGTTGTTAAGGAGACATTGAGCCTTGGTTTGCATTCTGTGATGTGGACACATTGAAGGGTTGTGGATACATTGAAGGGTTCTTAAACAGCACAGTGTCGAGGTCTGATTTGTGTTTGCAATAAAATCACTCTGGCAGCTGCCTGGAGGGGACAGTTAACAAGTTTCCAATCTCGTCCATTCTGAAATTTGTCCTCTTCTTAGAGTGATGGTTAATGAAGCTTTGGTTAAACATAGTAGCAGCAGTGCTATATGTAGGAAGAGAACAGATTTCATCATAGTTTATATTCAGAAACTGTCAGTTGGACTTTTGTATTCAGTCTTGACTTTAAGACGAATTAAACATTTTCAGGGAAACATTTCAGTCAAGCCTTTATGAACATGACCCCTATTGTCATCAGGATGGATTCAGTATGTGTGACTTGTATTAGTGTAGTTCCTCACCCAGTGCCACAAAGACTTTAAACAGAAAGCTTCCAGGATCAAAAACTCACTGAGGGAAACAGACATGAACAATGACGTGTTTCAAGGATTTTCTCATGAAGGCTCCTGCAAAGCATGAGGTACAGAAACTGGCACTGCAGCACCTCTTAAAGCGCTTCATAAATGATATTTAAACTAAATGCATGCCTGTGAAGTTTATTCTCAATTTTTTTAGATTAAGATATTGACGAGCCCATTCAATAACTTGTTTCTAAAGTATATCAGGACCTGAAGTACTTGGTTGAAGCCACTGTTCTCTATCCAGTGAATAAGTCTGGAACGCAGGCAGTGTGTGTTAGTGCTGGTGTTTGTGGTCAAAAGAGAACTGGGCTCTCAGATCTTGTGTTCCTTGTCATGAGCCAGTGACTTCCATCGTTAAGACTCAGGCTTGATTCTTAATGAGAAAGTAGATTTAGGTTCTAATTTTAACTACTCAGAAGGCTGTCAGATACATACCTTGTTTAGTCTTTGACAATCCCCCAAGCCTGCATCAGTTTAGTATCCAATCCATTAAGGCCTTCCTAACTGGGCTATAAATATAGCCATGGCATGCCATAAATACAGAGAAGATCTAGGCAAAATTTGCACATGATGTAGTTATAGTCTTTCATGATCTTTCACTGTTGTATTATTGTAAGTCTTTGTTTAAATTTTGTGTCCCTAGGCACATTATCTCCCCTCTCAGATATTTTTGCAATGATATTGTACTCTTTAAGACTTTCTCAGTTACAAGTGGGAGCAACTAAATTAGCAAAAAGTGGAATTCATCATACATATTCAATAAATGTTTGTTGTTGCTGCTAAAAAAAAAAAGACTCAGGCTTGGTTCAGGATGGCTGGCTGAGCCCCTCCTGCCATATCAGGACTGGGGGAATTAATATTGTCATTTTTTTTCATGTTTTGTGTCACTCAGGTATATAATTTTCTTTTTCAGAACCCCAGATATCTGCTGGATTTCACGAGTTATCATTATCAGAAAGGGGAGGTCGTCGTAGAGACTTTCATGATCTTGGTGTAAATACAAGACAGAACCTAGACCATGTTAAGGAATCAAAGACAGGTAGGTTAATTAAGAGTACAGTTTCATGAGATGGCTTTTCAAGTACACAGGACAGTGAGTTGAGGTCCTTGATTTTACATATTTATTTATGTGACACATTACTAGGAAGAAAAGGCACATCTGGTCAAGGATCCCACAGGCTTTTCCATTTTTTTCTTTCTTGGCTTTGATAAAATAAGTGATAGGTGTTTGCAAGTGCACATTTTGAAAGGTTGTCTCAGTAAGTATTGCATAGATCACTTTTCTTTTAAAACTCTCTGCCATACTGTGGTTTGGTTTTGTTGTAAACTAGTCTGAGGAGAATTTGTTTCTAAATGTATGATTCTTTAGGAAATTACCTGAATAGACAGTCTTGTGGTCCCCAGAGTCAGATGTTTGAGGATTTTTGTGTTGTCTTTGCTCTTAGCCTTGTGTTTACAGAACTTCATCTGCCTTGTCATGGTAGGAGAGAGTTCAAGGAAGAATAAACTTGATATTTTGTTAATTGTGACTTTTCCAGGTTCTTCAGGCATTATAGTAAAATTAATTACTAACCATTTCCGATTGACGTCCCGTCCCCAGTGGGCCTTATATCAGTATCACATTGACTATAACCCACTGATGGAAGCCAGGAGACTCCGTTCAGCTCTTCTTTTTCAACATGAAGATCTCCTTGGAAGGTGTCATGCTTTTGATGGAACAATATTATTTTTACCTAAAAGACTACAGAACAAGGTTATTTCAGATGTCTGGATGGGGAGAAGGGTGTGGGGATTTCTACTTCAAAGCAAAACTACCACAGTATAGGGTAGTTCAAATGGCCTTTCAAGTGACCCCAGGGGTCTCCTGCCAGATATGACTTGTAATAAACCCGAAGGCTACTGTGGCATTACAGTAAGTCCCCTACATACAAATCTTCAAGTTAACAAACTTTAAGGATGCACTTTTTTAAATGTATTATTTATCTCCACCAAGTGTCAGTATCGCCTGTTAAATACATACAGTACTATATAGGCGATTTTGTTACTTGGTTACCCAGGCTAACTTTGCTGGACTTAAATATGCACTCTTAGTGGAACTCATTTGTATGTTAGAGACTTTCTGTATCATATCATTGTCAAATATACCTGAGTAATTTAATGGTTATAGTTCAGTCATAATACAGGCACTTAGTCACTTTCTTCTCATAACCTTTTTTAAAAAATTCCATTTTAAAAGTTTCTGTACTTTTCAGGCAATATGTGATTAGGCTTAGTTTTCCTTTAAGAATTAAGAGTTTGGTTTCCTACCTCTCTGGCTTCAGGTTACTGAAGTGTTCAGCCAGACCCGAAACGGCGAGCACGTAAGGATAACTATCACCTTGACAAATGAGCTCCCTCCCACATCGCCAACGTGTCTGCAATTCTATAACATTATTTTCAGGAGGTGTGTGCTTTTTTCAATATTTTATTAAAAATTTCAAATGGAACAGCTGGAAGAAGTGTACTTTGAATACCTGCGTTACTACCAGATTGTACCCCTGGGTTAGGACCTTCACGTTTCTCTGTATTGTCATCACTTAAGGTGTGGTTTACTGATGGGAAGTTCACTTATTGCTTTAAGCAAGTATTCTGCCTTCCACTTCCCTATTTGTACTGACCTCAGGTCTTTCAAATATTATTTGGGCTTGTGTTAATAGTATACACATCCTCAGAAACGTATCACTAAATTTGTATTCCTCCCCCCACGGTGGGTATTTGATCAGGAAGAGGGGAAGGGTTAGGGCTGCTGGGAATACTTGCTCCAGGAGCAGGAGACAGAGACAAACTGAATGATCATTTGCTCTCAATGGACATACCACATTTTCCAAATCCAAAATCAAGATATATGTTCTCCCAAGTTTTTTTTTTTTTTTTTAGAGAAATGAGCAATGTGGATGAGGCTGAAATTTACATAGGAATAATGGGGCATAATATTTGAATTTGTAATTTACCTCTCTAATTTGTCACGGGATAGCTGTCACTGCTGATGGGCCTATTCATTCTGATAGATACTTGCTATGAGTTAATGTAATTGGTAAATATATTTCTCTCTACATGAGGGTTTGGCAGACTTTTCTCTGCAAAGGGCCAGATAGTCGACATCTCTGCCTTTGCAAGTCCTGTGGTCTCTGTTGCAGCTGTTCAACTCTGCTCACAGAACAGCCAGGGGTGATATGTCAATGAACGGTTCTGGCTGTGTTCCACTAACTATTGATAGACCCTGGAATTAGAATTTCATATAACTCATGTGTCATGGCATAGTCTCTTGATTTTTAACGACCTTTAAAAAATTTGAAAACCGTTCTTAGCTCAGAGGCCGTAAGAAAACAGTAGGTAATCGGAATTTGACCTGTCCACAGACCCTAGGTTGCCAACCTCTGCTGTAAAGCCATGCCATTCTGATGGCAGTGTTAGAGACACTTACTAATATTCACTTCTCTAACTATTTTGACCTTTCCATTTCCAGGCTTTTGAAAATCATGAATTTGCAACAGATTGGACGAAATTATTATAACCCAAGTGACCCAATTGATATTCCAAATCATAGGTTTGTATGAAGTGGGGAGTTTCACGTTTCTTAGGCTTGATCACAGACTTTGAAAGTGATGCTTTAAGATTTGAAATGATCAGATTTACTACAGTGGCTGTTAATGGTACCCATCACAGTAAGTGAACATTTAACTTAGCTTGGATAATGAGACATCCAGGAATACTTGGGCTGAAAGTATACATAATTATCTGTCACTGGGGAAGAGTACATAATTTTCCAATGCCATGTGTGTATTTTGCTCTCAAGTAACAGTTCATCAGTTCATGTGATGTGTCAAGACTGAGCCCAAGTGGTTTAGGGTCTTTTCTGTAATTGCAGGTGCTTTCAATTAGGCCAACAACTTTTCAGGGCTTAGACCAGTGGAACAAAGAGTTGAATAAAGTCAGTATATTCATTTAAAATGCAGCTTATAAAATTACTATAATGTTGTTGAAAGTCTTGAAAAGACAGGTTTTTATCTGGAACCATGTAAAACCTAGAAATATGTAAATTGGCTCATTCAAAACCTCTGTACTTGAGACCTGGTTAATAAAGATGGAAAGCGGGCCAGGCTCTGTGACTCAGCCTGTGATCCCAACACTTTGGGAGGCCAAGGTGAATGGATGGCCTGAACCTATGGGTATGAGACCAGCCCGGGCAACTTGGCGAGACCTCGTCTCTACAACAAATAAAAAATTAGCCAGGCATGGTAGCACACGCCTGTAGTTCCGGCTACTTGGAAGGCTGAGGCGGAAGAATTGCCGGAGCCTAGCAGGTCGACGTTGGGGTGGCTGTGAGTGTGCGTGAGTGAGACTCCAACTCAAAAAAAAAAAAAAAAAAGATGAAAAGCACAGTTTGGCATGTGGGTATTCATTGAGGCTGCTTCATGGCTTCCCTTCTGTTTGGCAGGCTGGTGATCTGGCCTGGCTTCACTACTTCTATTCTTCAGTATGAAAACAACATCATGCTGTGCACCGATGTCAGCCATAAAGTCCTCCGCAGTGAGACTGTCCTGGATTTCATGTTCAACTTTTATCATCAAACAGACGAAGAAAAATTTCAAGAACAAGTTTCTAAAGAACTAATAGGTTTAATTGTTCTTACCAAGTAAGACTGCTTTTTAAAATGCAAAATGATCCTTTTGCAAGTCTTAAAATATTGTGGCTTTCTAGTCCGGTAATGTTAGAAAGAAAATAGTGTTTAAAGGTGAATGGGGGGAACAACACACAAAGAGGGAGAGGGATATTTGTCTTTTCCCAAGATTAAAGTTTAATGGGAACATATTTCATCTGGAAAGGACAAATATCTAATGATTCTTATGCTTTTTAATGATTTTCTGTTAGTAACTTAGTCACTTCATTCATGCATCTGGGATCATCGGTAAGAAATTCTTTTCCCTTTTTCCGTAACATTGTATGTAACCAGGTGATTTGGAATTGTGGGGAGTACATGCTGTCTAGTCTCTCTTTAATGTAAGTATCCCATATTTCTATCAATGCAGTCAAATCTCCATCGATCTATAGGTACAACAACAAAACGTACCGAGTGGATGACATTGACTGGGACCAGAATCCGAGGAGCACCTTCAAGAAGGCTGACGGCTCGGAGATCAGCTTCCTAGAGTACTACAGAAAGGTAGGGCGCCACTGGGTGTTGGTCTTAGTGGGGATTGGAGCTATCCTCACCATCCAACACTCATTTGGAACACGTTGCTTTTAAAGCTGTACATAAAAGTGCGTATCAGGGAAATCACAGCACAATTGATTTCAACTCCTTTAATAACTCGTATTATTAAAATACCTCTTTTTGGTAGCATGTCGGATAACAGTTGGTGAACAATTCGAGTTAGCAGCTTCCAGGCTGTCCATCCTTATAGAATCAACATTTGCTTCATTTCACGTGTGTGGGCGGGAATTAAAGCTCTTTGAAACTTCAGTGTCGGTTGTGAGGGTAAACTCTTAACCTTGGATTTGTATACTGACCAAATTCAGACAGGCTCATTGAGTTTGCATTGGTTAGACCAGCTTATTGGGTAGTCAGCTAATATAGCTTTATACGGATGATTCTAGTTTGGGGCACACTAATCACCAAATTGAAAAGATCCCCAGAGATGAGTAGGAGCAAGAAAGAGCAGCTCCTGACTAGAAGGAAGGAAACGCCTCTGCGGAATGCATGCCAACGTTGTTTTAGAGTCCAGAGATGAGTAGCTCTGACCCTGACGTCCTCAGATGGTCATGCTCATGTGATAGGTGCTGTTAAAAGTGCAGGAAAGTTATTTCTAGAAAACTGTCCATTAACATCTTAAAACTTGCCCTTGAAGTACAAGTGATCTCATTCTTTCCTACTTTTGGTAGAATATTCCCTATTTCTAAAAGCCTGGGTTAATGAGGCATTGCATATGTATATCTTGCGGGGCACGTCTGTGTCCTCCAAGTGGCCCTGGAGATGTCTGCTGCTCTTCAGCTGCTCTGCTCCCGAAGGGGGCTCTCGAGGAGGTGCTGAAGGATGGAGCTTAGTCCTGGTGGGACGCCGGCAGGCCAGGGACCACCTCAGCAGGCTTCTCCTCCCTGTTTCCACTGCTCTGTGCTCTGAGGCCTCCAGCCTTGCCTCGCCTAGGTACCTCTGGGTGTCAGAGGTCACTGTAAGGAAGGAGTGGTGGCACTTCTGGGTGGATTTTAATCATCAGAGTTGGCTGGGAGGGGTTAGTGTATGTCAGCAACGACTGTAAAGGAAACACCTGTCGGAAATGGGATTTGGACTGGGAGTATGGTCAGGAAGGATCTTCTGCCATGACTGTATTGAACTGCATGCAAGCTTCATGTCCTGGGAGCATTTGTTTGGTTTGTTAACGAGTTGGCATCCTCACAGTCTCTGCCTCGAGCTCCCGTGATGGAACGCGTACTCCCCTGCTGCTCCCCAGCCTCCTGGCCTGGGCTTCCGATAATATGTCCATGGATCCCTTGTACTAGCTGCAGCCCAGACGTGCCTCAGCTCAGCTGCCCTCATTCTAAGTCCTGGGATGACTCTGAGATCCCTCACAGGCCGCCAGCGTTGAGTGTGCGATGTTTCCCTATCCTGGCCCCCGGTCAACACTCTTGATCAATTTGGAGTGCAGCTTCCACAAAGGCCAGAGATTTACAATTTATACACCCTCAGTGCCTGAGTAGGCACAGGTATTAGAAAAAAATGAGTGAGGCCAGGCATGGTGGCTCACGCCTGTTATCACAAAACTTTAGGAGGCTGGGGCAGGAGGATTGCCTGAGCTCAGGGATTTGAGACCAGCCTGGGCAACATGGTGAGACCTCATCTCTACAAAAGTGAAGTTAAATGAAAATAGTTATTTAAAAAAAGGATTAAAGGAATGATGGAGAATTCAGCCTCGTGAAGGAGAATTCAGCCTTAGACCTCATGCCTCTTTCTCACCTTCCATAACTCATTGTCGTAACTCCTATCGCTCAGCCTTATCTGAAATATCTTCATTTTTTTTTTCCTTTTCTAAGTGAATATCATCTTCTGCGCTGGCCCCATTTTTCTAATTCGTTGGACTAGTCTCTTAGTACAGTATTCATTTCTTTTGCTCTATCTTTATTTTTTAGAAACGGGAACTCACCCTGTCACCTAGGCTGGAGTGCTGTGCTGTGATCATAGCTTGCTGCAGCCTTGAACTCTTGGCTCAAGTGATTCTCCCACCTCAGCCTCAGGAATAGCTGGGACTACAGATGTGCACCACCATGACCAGCTCATTTTTTAACTTTTGTGTAGAGGGAGGTCTCATTCTGTTGCCTAGGCTGGTCTTGAACTCCTGGCCTCAAGCAATCCTTCCGCCGTGGCCTTTTAAAGTGCTGGGATTACAAACGTGAGCCACTGTGCCTGACCCACATTTCTCCTGCTTTCTGATGCATTTTCAAACTTGTACGAATCTGACATCATCTTCTACCCAAAGAAATGAGGTGACTTCCTAGCGTTGCTCCTGCATTTCGTTTGGATTGAGTCACTCCTGCCTCGCCCTCTATCCTTGTGGCTTGTCCTCCGCATGGACCTCTGTGCTAACCACAGGGCTTTCTTTGCCTGTGCTGTCCCTCTGGACACTCTGCAACCTTGCAGCCGGTCCTTCTGCTTCAGCTCCCAGCTCAGAGTCTCCCTATAGGGAAGATTTCACTGAAAGTCAGGGATAGTCAGGTGTCTTTAGGAGAAATGATGGCTGGGGGATGGGCTGGAAATCCTAAGCAATGCAGTTTTGTGTAAGCAATGATTAGGGATTGCAGAGAACTTCTAGGAAACAGAGCAGAAGAGAGAAGGGCCTTTGAAGGGAAAGTCACGGTCAGTTGGTTTTAGAAAGAGAAGTTTTAACAGGTAAACAGAAACAAGAGTGCTGTTTTCTTAGATGGAGGGGAAAATGTTAAAAGAATCGACACGTTTGTTGTTTAGGCCCTGAAGAATATAGAAGGGATGGGGTCCCATCTGTATCAGGAGCTGTGCATTTATAGCCTTTGGGTGAACACCACGCTTCTCCATGTGTGGTCACATGTGTGCTCTACTTGACATTTCATGGTCTGAAATAAGAAAGTTAACTCTTTTCCTGAATGGTTGATTCAATACAGGACAAAATTGAGGACAGGTTAGAATATGTGGTTTCTTAGTTTACAAGGGTTGTCCCAGGTGGACAGAACTTTGTCATATGACAGGAATAAGAAGCATGCAGGTACCCAAGTCTGTTGATGAGACACTGAGACTGTGGAGATGGCTGTGATTATCCTCTTGTGTGCTCAGTAGAGACGTGGGATTATTCTTTAATAATGCTGCATGTGCATGAAGCAAGTTTTTAAAAAGATTTGCTGTCAGCAGGATACAGAAGATAGGAAAGAGGGTCTTTAGGACACTGGGCCAGAAGCCTAGTGATCACTCAGGAGAAGCCTTCATGGTTCTAGAACTGCGCAGCTGAGCTGGAGGCCAGCGAGCTCATCTCTTGAGGACGTTGAATCATGGATGTCATTATTTTTTGTTTTACAAGTTGTAAAAGCTTATTTCAGGCAGCGTGTGCATATGGGGAATCATAATACTACTTAATTGAGATTTGGCTTCTTGAAAATATGATGACTTTTAAAAACTTGTCCTGATTAAAAGTGTCCTGTAGCATAGGAACCCCATCTCCTCCCTTATTTACTATTATTATTATTTAGAGACAGGGTCTCTGTTGCCCAGGCTGGAGCACAGTGGTGCTGTCATACTGCAGCCTCAAACTCCTGGGCTCAAGCAGTCCTCTGGCCTTGGCCTCCCAAAGTGCTGGAATTACAGGTGTGAGCTACTGTGCCTAGTTCCTTATTCTTATAGTGAGACTGTTTTCATTAGTAAGTTCTCACTATAGCATGAGTAGTTTTAGAGGAATTGTGCTGTGGTGAAGATGCAGAGTTGTGTAGACTGCTGTTTCTAAACCAAGAAATAAAAAAATTAAGCACATAGAACTGTGACTAAAAGTCAAGATTCAGAACTTTCCTGTCTTTGACCATCTAAGTTTTTAGGGAAAAGGTGAGGTATTCAGTACAGCATATAAATTAGAACTTGTTTTAGGAAGATTAAAAAATGCATTTGGTCAGACTTGACCGGGAGGCTGTGACTGTGAATTGTTGGCATCAATTCTTTACTAAAAAACCAACCGGCAGAACTTTCTCGCCCACTGAGATGTCCCCCGAGGTACTTGCTGTGAACAGTGGCTCTCTCCTCTCTCGAGCAGCAATACAACCAAGAAATCACTGACTTGAAGCAGCCAGTCCTGGTCAGCCAGCCAAAGAGGAGAAGAGGCCCAGGGGGCACCTTGCCAGGGCCTGCTATGCTCATCCCTGAGCTCTGCTATCTCACAGGTATGGGGGGCTTTGTTCTCTTGGGAGGAGGCCACCCAGTGATCCACCCACTCTTTTCTAGAAGTCCTTGATGCCCGTCTGCCCTTCCTCACCCCCCAAAACTCTTTTATTAAAGCCACCTCATGCTTCTGAGATTCCTTTCACTCGTCCCCAGCTGATACTCCAAGGACTGTTTAGACTTGGTGATTTCTTCTCTGACTTTATACCTTCAAATGTTTTGTTCAAGGTCTGACTAATAAAATGCGTAATGATTTCAATGTGATGAAAGACTTGGCCATCCATACGAGGTTAACGCCAGAACAGAGGCAGCGTGAAGTGGGGAAGCTCATTGATTACATTCATAGGTAAGCCACCCATTTTGCTGCAACCTGGCTTCAGCCTAATTTCCTGTGGGTTTCTGGGATGAATTCTGGGAGACATGAGAGAAAGTAGCTCTTCCCTTGTGTGTTTGCAGTCTCAGGGGTGGGCTTGTTCTTGTTTCTGAGTGAGGCTACCTTGCTTATTCCTCAGAAAATAGTCAAGTTAGATTGTATAGCTGGTGGTCTTTTTAATTCTTCTATTAGAAAAAGGGAACAGGACAGAAAAGTTTTTGGACAAATCTATTTTCTGTCTTTGTTATATCAAAGGGTTTACTTTGAGGGGGAGATAGTTTGGGCATCAGAATTTTAAGTTAAAGAACTCCATGATGAGAAGCATAGATGTGATAAGAGAAAAACCGATGACACGCCTGGGTTTCCTGGCGCTCTCGGTGGGTTCTCAGTACTGAGAGAAGCAGGGAAGCTTGTGTGGGCTGGAGTGGATCTTTAGTGGAACGTGCCTGTTAATTTCGGCTGTCTTCTTCTAAGTTGAGTGGCTTGTCAATATGTTACGTTTGCAGAGATGATAATGTCCAGAGGGAGCTTCGAGACTGGGGTCTGAGCTTTGACTCCAACTTACTGTCCTTCTCAGGAAGAATTTTGCAAGCAGAGAAGATTCACCAAGGTGGAAAAACAGTAAGGCCATTTGTAAAGTTGGCAGTCAAGTGAGCATTGGGTCAGGACACAATAGAACATTGGGAACCACCCAGTTGGGGCCAGAACGGTCCTTTCGTCACCTTTCTCTTCTTCCCTTGCACTCTCCCTGACTTTGGGAGCAGCTCAGGACTTCAGAAATGGGTCCACTCCAGGAGGGAAAATGTGAAGTTCTAGAGGACATGGTATTTGTGGCTTGGTCCTCCCAGTGCGCTGTAAGATATGACTGGAGGGTGGCTTCGGTTTCCTTCAATGACCCGAGTTGCCCACATTAAGGCCTAGAAGAATTCTAACTGTCTGATTGGGTTGCGATTTTGGCTGCCCCTAACATGATCTTTCACTTGGAAAACGCTCTATTTGATTGGTTCCATTTCTGCCTGGACCATGTTTGTAGAGATAACATATTAAATACTAGGATGCCTTTTATATTTCATCTTCGGGAAAGAAAAAGTAGGTATTTAAAAAATGTTTTTAATATAATCGAAGCACTCTAAGTGCCACATTTTTTTAAAAGTTACAAATGTTCTGTGAGTAGCAGTGTAGTTTAATATTTTAACTTAGTTGCTTTTATTGCCACCTTTAGAATACAAATCTATCTCCTGTATAAGGCTGGTCAGGGTGGTGGGAGGCCCATGTGGAAGATTCCGGGTTCTGCTCTGTAATGAACCGCCCAGGCGGTGCTTTGAGTCTGTGGTCACCTCCTGCCTCGTGTGAGGTGCTTTGGAGCTCGCTTTCAGCATCTCATGCCTCAATCAAGAACTTTCAGGGTCTTATTTTTTTATATCTTCATGAAGAAAATACTGACAATCCTTGTAAGATATTAGGAAAGATGAAGGCGTGTGCAGCCTGAGTGCTTGGGGCAGTGCTGCTCCAAGTGACACCGTGCAGCTGCTGTCAGAGTGAAGGGTGTCTCTGTAGCTTGCGTCATCCTCTGGGTACACATCTGTGTCCTTTTCCCCCACTGAAGGCATTTTGTCTGTCCCTAATAGTTCAAGTATAAAAGTAGTACACTGTTTCAAAATAGGCCATGGGAGAGCCATTGAAGACTTGTTGCCTGGATCACTGAGAACTTGCAATGAAATTTACAGTGTTTCTGAACTTTCTTCTAGTTTGATTACAATCCACAATTTGCGGACTGGTCCAAAGAGACGAGAGGAGCGCCACTGATTAGTGTGAGGCCGCTGGATAACTGGTTGCTGATCTATACCCGAAGAAACTACGAAGCGGCCAACGCACTAATACAGAATCTGTTTAAAGTCACACCAGCCATGGGCATACAAATGAAAAAAGCAATTATGTAAGCTTGGCAAGTCACTTCTACTCTGAAAATTCGTAAGCAGTCATTTGGAAGGTGGGGGAACCCAGAAATGATGGGACTGTTAGGAACAAAAGCTACATGATCTTAGTTTAAAGATGCCACAGGGCTCTCCATAATGCAGATAAACAAAGAAATGTCAATGACTAAGAATGGGTTGGAGAAAAGATGAAATAGGGCTATTTCTCTAACAGGTATGCTTACACTGTTGCCATTGTTTGTGTTAAAAACAGCCCTTTGCCTGAATGGCTGTTCTTGGTTTCTGGGTCCAGGCTCTGTGCATGTTTCTTGTACCATACAGGAAGTTTTGATGCACGGGATATAGGTCACTACTTTTTCTGAATGTTGGATTCTGCATTTCTGTTCTAGGATCGAAGTGGATGATAGGACCGAAGCCTACTTAAGAGTCTTACAGCAGAAGGTTACGTCGGATACCCAGATAGTAAGGAATGAATCAATGCGCGGGCAGTTTTCAACAAATGCGCCTTTCAAAAGGGGGCGTTTGTAAATCTTGGAACTTTGAGTGCATTTTCCAAATGTCATTAGGTTCCTAAACTAGCCACAAAGTAGATTTTGCATCTGTAAAGCAGCTAAACTAATGCTAACTTGAGCTGTGCCTGGGAGCTTGTCAGCTGTGCAAAAGGCAGGGTAGGGGTGGAGAAAAAGCCGTTTTCAGTCTTTTCAAAGACTATTCTAGAAAATTTGGAAATACAATAAGGCACAAAAGTAAAAACCAGCTCCTGTTGAGCACATATACATGTATAATTGCATAATCAAATAGAAACATCTAGACCAGGCATGTCCAACCCATGGCTCACTGGGCCACATGTGGCCCAGGGCAGCTAGTCATGTGACCTCACATCATCTTTTAGTATCATGTGTTCCTTAGCATTTATTTTCTTCATGACCCCATGCATAGTTCCATTTTTGAAATTCACAATCATGCCTTATCCATGACATTGCTTTTTGGCAGCACATGCATTTGTGAGCACTGTTTTCAATGATGAAGCATGCGAAGAGCATTTCTGACCAGCACCTTGAGAGCCAAGAATCGTGTCCACTTCCATCAAACCAGACATTAATAGATCAGGTTTACAAAAACAAGGTCAAACTTCCCACTAGTTTTTATTTGTTCTCAAAAAGAAGCCTTATTATGTATATATACTAATTCTGTTATATAATTTATGTGCGGCCCAAGACAATTCCTCTTCACTCAATGCAGCCCAGGGAAGCCAAAGACTGGCCACCCCTGGTCTGGACAGTCTAGTGCGAGATCTGTGGAAGGCCAGGGTTCTTGAGGAAACTTAGAAGTTTACAAACTTCAGAGTATATCGGGTTGCCTCAAGAGCTTGGAAGCTGGCTGGAACCACCCTCCCACGCTCCCTTGCCACTTGTCTTGGAATGTCCCGCCCGTTATGCATGTGATGACTTGGGGAAAGTGAAGGCAACATGGGGTCGGGGGGGGGTGTTCCTTTTGGGGAGTCTCTTGCCAGCGTGTGCTGGGGGAGGTGCCGAGGACAGAGCACTGAGAAGAGGAGAGTAGGCTGTGGCAGCTACTTTTGATGGATGGTTTTTATCTGTGATCTGAAATTTGGGCTATTTGGGGCAAGTTTTCGTCTGTTTGTATTTTCATTCATAGCACAGTCATTTGGAGTGTGAACTCTGAATTCAGGTCCCTGGCTTCCCGTCCTGGCTCAGCCATTTGCATGGTCTTCGGCAAGTGCTTCTGGTTTTGTTTCCTGATCTGAGAACACTGGGTGGTGGTAAAAGAGTGCACCCTCACAGCGCCTCTGACTGGTAGTGGCGTTGTCACGCCTGGTGCCTCACTGATGGCCCGCTGGGTGTGAGTTGCTGCTGGTGGTGCCTGTCGGCTCCTCAGACTCATCAGCCTGAGTTTACTTCATCACTGAGTAAACTTGGCCAGTCTTAAAATTCCATCTAGTTTGTTGGAACCCCCCAGATGAAATCACTTCATTTTTTTCAATCCCAGTATTTTTTGAAAATTATTGTTGAAAGGAAAATTGCCCTACTCTTCTCAGACGAGTTTTTTTAGGTTGTCAGGTACTTCTTGACTTCACTGTTTATCCAGCTTTGTGTGAATTCTTAGTTGGAAACTTTGTTGGTCCCTCTAGGATACCATGTTCAAGTGCAGGGGCATCGGCTTTGTTGATGTCGTATGCCCAGCACTGAGAACAATGCCTTTGTACTACAGGCATGAACATTGGTGTGTGACTGCATGCTGGGCTTACCCACAGCCAGCAGGCCTTGGGTCTTGTTCCTGCTGTCCCCTCACTCCCATGCATGGACCTCTAAGCACACCCCAGACACACTTTTCTCAATCTTATCTGTGAGTTTTCTAGCAAAGTTTTCAGCTTTTAAAATTTCCAGCAAGGTGGCTCTCTTTTCCAGCGCTCTTCCCAGCCCTGGAATCCTAGCAAGGCTGATATGCTGCTGTTTCCCTGTTGGTCTTGAATTTGCATCCAGAATGAGCTTTGTAAGCATGAGGTCCAGTGCCTTAGCTTTCCTCAGTCCTCACACCTAGTGTCATGTAGCCAAAGGGAGTCATGGACTCAGTGTGAGGGACCTTGAGAGTTACCCGGATCCTAGTCACATTCAGGACAAACTCCCTGGCAGCCAGTCTGTGCCCAAGAACCTTGAGTTGTGGCCCCAGGACTTCCTGGTCCCCTGTGGGAGAAATGGAAGGGAGACTAGGGCCTAGTGATCTGTTCTACAGAAGCAGATGCAGGACTCTGGAAGCCTTCTTCCACGCTCTGCTGCTGTCCCCTCCCCCACCTTCCCCCCACCCCCACTCCCCACCCAGGGCCTGTCTTCATTCCCCTTCAGTCACCCTTCAAGGTTCCTTGCTGCTTCTAGCCCCGGGGAGGAATGGGGGGCGGAGGGGTGTCTTGCGAGTCACCCTTCTGTTCAAGCCCCCCAACTTGTCCAGTCTTAATATTCCATCTAGTTTGTTGGGACCCGCCCAGTGAAATCTCCAGGACAAGTATGTCAACTTCCCCCATTCTCAGTAGAGCTGGGCTTCTAGAAGAGGGGCAGCTGGCTGGGTATCGTCGCTTGCCCTTCTGTCTGTCCGTTTGTACCCTGGGGCCGCAGTGGCTGCCACATAGTGGTTCCACAAGTTTCCGCTGCTCTTTATGCCCATAGGATAAGATTGCCACAGATTGGCTGAGGGAGCATGTGCACTGTCAGTGGTCGAATGACAGTATGCGGTCACCATGTGAGTGGTAAGGACAGCATCACCGGGACTGTGGGAGAGAGAAGGTAAAGCAGGAGGGAAGAGGGCTTGATCCGCAGGTGGACAGGTAACAGCTCATCTAGCTCCCTCACTGGGTCTGTTATTGGGCATCTGTGTCTTTGGCTGCCTTTAAAACTAACTTTTAGTGCTGAGCTAACATCAGTGTCGGGCTGATGCATAGATTCGTAGCGTTTTTTGCTGTTTTGAACGGTCTTCCTGAATGTGGTGAATCCCTCAGGTCAGAGTGGCCCTCCGAACTGATGGAGCCATTTCCTTGCCAGCTGTGCCCGATGGCACTCTCCCCGTCCGTGGCACCAGCATTTTGAGCTGCCTCCCCTGCCTGTGCTTCTCTGTTACACTCAAACCGGAGGGGCTGTTGGAGGCGTCTGTTTTTTTCCACTTGATTCTCCACCTTCTTCAGCCCACAAAGAACACTAAGTTTCTTCAAATCTGCAAAATGTAAGGTGCATTCACAAAGACAACCTTTTCACTCCAAATGACAAACTCCCCACACCACAGTGTTGCCATGTCCAAGACAAACACTCTGGACTTATGCATCAGTCGCCTACATTTCGAGCCCATGCCGAGCACTCTGAAAAGGACGCCCAGTTGCAGCCCAGTTGCCGGAGGAATGCACATGCTGGGAGGTGCTTCTCTACCCCTCAAGATTTCGCCTTTAGCTCCTGGGAGGCCATGTCATTATGAGTTGGCCAAGACAGATTTAATGGTAACATGCCTTTGTGACTTACAGCCTAAGGAGTGCAGTGGCTTCATCTAGCTGTTTGTTTTTGTAGCCCTTCATCCATACTTAGATGCCACCCTAGGCTGGTAACTGTTATGTTGCAGGAATAAAGAACAAACTTGAGGTGGAAGAGTGATCTTGTTGGAGGCCATAGACAAGAAAGGTCAGGATCTAGGGAGATGCGTTAGAAAACAGCTCCGTAAGCCAAGCACGGGATTCCGCTCCAAACACTTAAGCTTGCATCCCCAGAATTGGGTCAGAGCACTCCATTTTCTCCCCAAAAGTGTCCATGGACTTTGTAGGAAAGCAAAGATTTTCAGGCCAGAACTTTAAAGTTTAGACATCACAAGCCTGGGTAAGTCCTGAGTAAAGTGAAACTGTGAAAAAGGTTTCACTTGTCCACCTGTGAGTTATCACTAAGTCACACCACCCTACTTCCTGTCTCTAAATTCTTCCAATTTGCCCAACATGATTCTTTTCCAAGCATCTGCCATTTAGTTGACTAGACTGCACAGTGTGTCCTACTGCCACGCCCCTAGCTGTCTGTCAGAAATGAGTAGTAAAATGATGGTGATGGATTTGACATGTGTACCCCTCAAGTGAGTCTGACTTCCTGTCCTCCTCCTCAAATGTAATCATCAGTGTGCTGATTCTTTGTAATGAGGGCATTTTGTTTGTTTTTAGGTTGTTTGTCTGTTGTCAAGTAATCGGAAGGACAAATACGATGCCATTAAGAAATACTTATGCACGGATTGCCCCACCCCCAGCCAGTGTGTGGTGGCTCGGACCTTAGGCAAACAGCACACTGTCATGGCCATTGCCACCAAGATCGCCCTGCAGATGAACTGCAAGATGGGAGGAGAGCTGTGGAGGGTGGACATGCCTGTGAGTTTGATTCAATTGGTAGATTCCATTTTAAAATTGGTGCCTAGGAAAATGGATTTTCTTTTTAAATGTTGCAAGTGCTCTGCTGTATCTGAAATTACCATATCTGTATTAAAGCTGAAGCTCGCGATGATAGTTGGCATTGACTGTTACCATGACACCACAGCTGGACGGAGGTCAATTGCCGGATTCGTTGCCAGCATCAATGAAGGGATGACCCGGTGAGTGGGACTGGCAGCTGTGGGTGATGGTGAGACAAAGGCAAGGGAGGACATGAAGCAGGAACTGGTGCCTGGGGGTCAGGAGGCCTAGGAGCAGGTTTAGCACTTTACCTCTGATCTGTGGGCTCTCCATTATTTTCAGCAAAACACTTAGAAATGGAAAATAATCCTTACCTGTCTCTTCAGACTGGCCTTCCTTCTGTAGTCGTCAGACTGCACTTCAGGGATTTTTATAGTTTGTGTTAGAAATGTGACTATTTCTTAATACCTCTCTATGTTTTATCATTTTTATTGGCCCATGAAATGCAGTTTCAGGTTTTCACTCTTCGGTAGACACAGTCCCTTGTCTTTCAGCTTAGTACAGTTACTGCCAGTGCCTTTCCTAGAGCTACGGGAATTGCCAGGACAGGAGGCAGTGAGCATGGAAGGTCTGTTAGTTGCGAGCATTAGTGATGGGCGTGTTTCAGGGCCTTCTGTCTGTAGCAGTGTGAAGTCTACAACAAATGGCTCCCACTGTGTGTGCTTTGGTGTACACCTGGACACACCACTGGGTATTAGGGTTTACATTTCATTTTCTCCCAGCAGGTGGAATCAAAGTATTATCTTATAAGTAAAAGAAAGTTTAGTTTGGGATGTTTATAAGGGATTTACTGTCTGTTTACTTAAGATTTCCTAAAGTATTTGAAGATGTTAGCGGGTGTCTTTAAAGGGAGTTGCAAAGATGACAGATTGCCAAAAGTGAAATAAATACAGAACACTTCAGAAAGGAGAGGACTGTAGACAGCTGTGTCTCACCCAGTGGCATTTTCTCTGAACAGCTGGTTCTCCCGCTGCATATTTCAAGACAGAGGACAGGAGCTGGTGGACGGGCTCAAGGTCTGCCTGCAAGGTTGGTCTCCCATGGTGTTTCCATCTTGGTCTCTGTACTGAGGTCTTTAAGAAATTGCTGAAAAACGTGCCCAGGATTTGGGCAATACACATCACGTGTGGCTGCGTGAATTCATGTAGTCCCCCTGGCTTGCTTCCAGCTGCCCTGCGGGCTTGGAACAACTGCAACGAGTACATGCCGAGCCGGATCATCGTGTACCGGGACGGTGTGGGGGACGGGCAGCTCAAGACGCTGGTGAGCTATGAGGTGCCACAGCTCCTGGACTGCCTGAAGTCCATGGGGAGAGGCTACAGGTGAGCTTGTGCGTTGCAGGGCATTGTCTTTTTATAAAGATGCACCTTTTTTCTTTGAAATGAGTGTCAGGGATGAAAAGGTAAGTGAGAGCCTAGCCTGGCAGGGACCGCAGGGCTTTTGAGGCCATGGGAGGGGCCAGGAGACATCTCTGGTGGGGACTTAATGAGGGAGGCAGGCTGGGGGAGGGCCATGCCCATCGTCTTCTCCTCCTCACAAAGCCTTGGGCGCAGGCATCTGAAGATTGGTCCATCTGTCCATTGGCAGCCACAGAGTTGGTGATGGGGATAAACATTCCAGATAGTTTTACCTTCCTGAATATTCGCTTCATTTCCTTGGGGCATGACTGGTACTTGACCACTAAAGTGATTGATGGGCGTCAAGTCTTGTACTGGGGAAATGGGCCTGCTTTCTCCTGGGTGGTATGGATGGCGAAGGAGAGTGCCTTCTACATCTGAAACCTGTGTTGGTTTCTGCCTTCCTCCGACATTTCCATCAGCACCAGTGGTCAATGAAATGCATGCCATTTCAAGAGTGCTGCTTAATCCATTGCACCATATAACTTTTCCTGCTTGTCTTGGTCAGATCTGTGAGCAATCAGAGACTGTTGGATTCAGGCTTAAGTGCATAATCCATTGAAGACTTGTAGATTTGATTGTTAAGCTATTTGGAAGATCTTGGAAGCCTGTTTGTACATGCTCACATGTGCACAGTAAACACTGATTTTATTTCTACCAAGCCTTTTGTTTTGCATCATTGTAGAAAGGAGAGATTTTGAAAGCCGTTGACCACATCTGGAGCTTGGTTTGATTTTATGCAGTGAAAGGGGAAAGGATACGTCAGCATCAAGAGCTTGTTTCTGATTTCTAGCTAACCACTTGTAGGATACGTCCAAGTCATCTTCGGCCAGCTTTGAAAAAATTCACCAAATGTTTTTATCCCAGACATTTCTTAAAATGAGATATTATGTCATGATGTTCTCAGAGCAAGTCAGTAGTGTTTTTTATCTTTTGGAAGTAATTTGGCATCATTCTTCAAATGTCCTCTTTTGACTGCAGTAAGGCTAAAAAGCATTTTAAAAAGATTTGGAAATGAAGGTTAACATTCTTTCCTGTCCCTAGAGAACTCTCAAGGCTTATATTTTCTCACTTGCATTATGGTATTTGCTCTTCCAGCTTTAAGGTCCTGTGGGCCTTGCCCTGTGTTTTTCCCTGCCTTCGACTTCCTATCTGTGGGGAAGGTGAGATGTGGCAGCACGGACGGGGCTGCTGCTGCCTCAGTCTTCCCTCCTGTCGTTTCCTATTTGAGCACTCAGCATTTTCTGAACTTCATTGATTTTTTTTTCTCATACCCAGAGTGTAGAAAATTTTAAGAGGTGAAGAGTGGTGGTTGAACAGTGCGAGTTCATTTTGTTCCCTCCAGCTGCTGTGTTGGTTTGCCAGGAGGACATGCCCTTGGCCTTGCTGGAGTCTGCCTCTCAGGTTCTTCAGTCCTTTGCATTTAATTCCTAGAACCTTGCCTGAAGCAGCTTCACACTGTGGACTGTGCTGGTATTTGGCGGTGGTAAAGATTAGCGCCAAGAGCAACTGTCGTGAAGTCAGAGCTCAGTCCTCTCAACTTGACCATTTGTGGAATAGGAGAAACAATGAACCAAGGTGATGAGGAATAAATGAAAACATGTGTATTTCACTTCACACAGTATCCAGCAGGCACTCAATAAATACGTGGTAGATGGTTCTTCCAGAAAGAGCTTGAAGTTGTATATAAAAGTGAAATATCTAAGAATTAGTGCTCACTGTTAAGAAATACAAAGTTTGGACTTAAGCATTTGTACTGACTCTTAGAACCACAATGTTTGCTTTTAAACTGAAATGTTGAAATTCACCTTCTAGCTGACTGGATATAAGAATGAACCCGAAAGTCACTTCAGCATATTTATGACTTGTCCTTCTGTTACCTCCTTTGCTCAGTTGTTTCTTGTGATACTGCAGGATTAGAATGACCCCCTTACATCTGTCTGTTCCTGAGACAAAGACTTATTTTAGATGCTCTAGTTAAGTCCTGAATCATAATCACTTTCCAACGAGCACCATAATCGTGGACCATACTCTAAACTTAGTCTCTCTAAGTGGCAAAAGGCTTTTGAAACTAAGGGCTTCGAGGTTTTCAACACCTTTACTGCAGCTTCATTATATTCAGAGCAGGAGTAGGGCAGTGTGATAGACAGAGCTCTTAAAATGTCCTCTTTTGACTGCAGTAAAGTCACCTTCCCGTCCCCTCTAGATGTGGTCACTGCTGCTGTGATGACACTCAGTTAGGCTTGTCATTCAACAGAAGTTCCCAGTTTGGGGCCTTTTGACCATTTGTCCAGACATTGCACTGTGATCTGTCTTCCCTACTTAACTTAGGCCCTGCTCTGGGTAGAGCCTTCCACCTGTTGTGTCTGGAACCATGTGCATCCACACTCGTAGGGAAGTGGCACTGTTGTGGATCAGTCATGACACTTGTCTGGTGCCCCCTGCCTGGCACACCGCTCGGCGCTTCACCTGCTTTCATTCACGCATTTCCAGATGGATTGTGTGTGCTCAGGTGTGCCTGTGTCAAATGGATTTGAAATGAAGCCTTGGTGGGAGGAAGGTCCTCAAGCAGACCACATGCTGCTGAGGCCAGGGCTGTTCTTGGGAGGGGCAGAGGGCAGAGGGCACAGGGGAGGGCAGTGGGTCTTCTGGGTGGAGAACTGAAGGTGCACGGGGATATAGAGCCCTGGAGGATCAGGTGGAGAGTGACTGCGAGGTCCTCTCGCATCCAACTGGTGGCCGGCCGAGGCATGGTGGGGCCATTCTAGGGTCTGCAGGAATGTCAGTCACAAAAATCAAATTCTTCCTCCTGAAAGGTGCATCAGTGTGTGTGTGTGTGTGTGTGTGTGTGTGTGTCGGGTGTGTGTGTGTGTATCCCCATGGACTGCAAACCAGTAAAAAGCACTGACCTACACAGGGAATGCTTAAACCAGCTTAGCTTGCAAGGGTTTTAGAGTTAATATTGTATCTTCCACACAGTAGAAAATGCCCACCTGAAGAGTGCTTTAACTTGTGAAGTTTGAAAACATGCTGGATTTAACATTTTGGTATGATAGGGATGTGATAAGTTTGGGCTATGGATAAACCATCTATGAGACTGGTGGCACAGGGCATATACAGAGGGTGCCAAAAAATGTATACCTTTTAAGAAAGGAAAAAAAAACAGTAATAAAATTTTCATACTCAATACATACCAATAACAGTAGATGAATATGTCACATTTGGCTTCTGCAGTTACAAGAGGTGCTCAGAGTGGTTTCCATCAGCATGCAGACACTTATGATGATGAACATCTCTTAAAATGTGTATGCATTTTGGGCACCCCGGTATGTACTATTTGCTTTTCCACCATTTGTCCCTGGTCTTTACTCCAGTCAAGAGGAAGATTCTGATCCTTCCTCCACAGCATGGGCAGATGGTGTACCCCAAAAGAGCTGTGTCCCTTTTTAATGGAGTAGATGAATGTCAGATGGTGTTGTTCCAAAAATATGATGGACTAACTGTTGTTACATTCATTGTCATCTGTAAGCCCAAGACTGACAGTAATTGTGGTGAAGAAACGAGTGAATGCCAGATTTTTTGCTCAGTCTGGAGGAAGACTTCAGAATCCACTTCCTGGAACAGTCATCGATGTGGAGGTTACCAGACCCGAATGGTGAGTCCCTGTGACTGGATGAGACTGTTACTGTCTTCTTCCTTGTGTGGAGTATGGCCCCTCTGCTTTATCACTCTGATACATCTTACTTTTTAGTTCTTATGTTTCTTATGAACACTCAATGCTTTAACGAATTAGATCTGCCATTATTACTAACTCTCCTGACTTCTCAACATCTAGAACTGGGAACTGAGGTTTCTGGGAGCACCTCTCCCTTAGGAGAAGAGGATTTTTTCTGTGGTGTTAACTACACATAAGAGGTTAAGCAGTGGTGCTGCAGATTGCTTTTATTTTCCTTACGTATATAGCCGCTCCTACAGATGATTATTTTTTTCAGTAAAAATGTTTAAATCTGCAATGTGCTCAGTTATCCAAAGGTCAAAAAGTTTGATCTGAGATGCAGCTACAGATAGAAAAGTGGCTTCTGGCCACACACAGCTTTTGTGTTTAACCAGAGCTCCACTCTACCATGAGAGAGCAAAAAGCCAGCCAGCTGGGACTTATGTGGCACTGACAGGCATAGGCCATAGTCTCAGTAGCACATGAGGGTTCACTGGCAAAGTCACAAAACATGTTCATCTTTGGTGAGTTCCTCAGAACCCTTTGGTGTAGGGAGGTGTGCGGTGCAGTGGGCACGGGCATGATGTGGCCCTTGGCCTGTCTAAACTGATGCCTCCTCACAAGAGTGAGTAGTCAGGGGGCCTTCTGTTCTTGTATGACAGAGTTTAAGCCTTTGTAGATAAGGCAGCTTGAATCAGATGATGTCTCAGCCGATGTACAAAGTTTCTATCTGGAATGCTGTTAACATCTGAACCTTGGGTAAATGAGACATAACTATACTAACTTCGTGTGAACAAATGATAATAGAATATAGATTTTAGTTCTGTCTAGTCAGCTCTGTTATCTGACAGTGGATAGAACTTTTTATTTTGAAGTATGCAATCTCCTATTGGGGAAAATGGGCTAGGAAGACAGACAAGCCTACGATATTAACATAGCAGAGGCAGGACTCTCCTCAGTCATTCAGAATGATCCATTGCTACACTCTGATATCACTGCCACTCGGATGCACTGTTGACCTGAAACCAGTAACTCCCTTGAACAAATTGAATAAAATCCAAGTTGTTGAATTATGAAGTACAAAAGAGGTCATTACTTTTTCCTAGATATTATTAAAAACTTAACAGCTGTTCAAACACTTGGAGAAGTCCACTCTTAACGAATACCAAAGTCATTTTTAACTGCCAGCACTTGAAATGCTGTATGCTTCAAGTGGGAACTAAGGTTTTGATTCTAGCTGTCTTGTGATTTTGCTGTTCTTTTTTGGACAGACCATTTAACGTGTGTGAACCCCTCATTTTTCTAAAAAATAACTGTAGAGTCTGTTAGAAATTAATTCTGACTTCACTAGATTCAGTGGACATAATACATTTCAGAGTTAATTTCCTGATATCTTTGTCAGGTCAAATTGATGTTTTATTGGAACCAAGGACATGAAAAAGCCCGAGCGTTTTTTATATTCCTTCATTTTGTCCTACAGGCAGCCCTCGTATCTGTGGGCTCCACAACCATTGATTTGCCTAACCTCCAATCGAAAATATGAGGAAAAAATTGCATCTGTACCGAACACATACAGCCTTGTTTCTTGTCTTATTCCCTTAAGCAATACTGTAAAATAACTATTTACAGAGCATTTTCATTGTATTAGGTACTGGAATCTAAAATGACTTAAAGCATATAGGAGGGTGTATGTAGATTATGTACAAATGCTGTGCCATTTTTTATCGGGGCCTGGAGCATCCAGGGGTCTTGGTGTAGGGATTAGGGGGGAGGTGGCTTGATCCTGTTCTTCCGCTTGGTCCTGGGCTGCTTCTGGTCATGTTCCTCCATGTTCCCTTGCTCTGATAGATTTGCTTTAAATTCTTATGGATTAAAATTAGTGAACTATATTTTTGTTCAATAGCAGTGGGCACAGTAAGAGGAGACAAGGTTCTGTGGTAAAAACAAATTTGGAGAATACCAGTCCCTGGTCCTGGACTCGCTCACATCACCCAGCTCCTGCTTGGGTGGTGTCTGTGATGGCCCAGGCACGTCTCTCAGACATGGAGGTGGAAGACAGAGCTAGCTATGTCTGCCATAGCCACCGGCAGCCGTGTCAGATGTGTGGTTCTATTCTGAGGGCCTTGCAGCCATTATTTAAACTCTAAATAAGGGTCTCATAATAAGCATCGCTCACGTATACAGTCCCACATGGATCATGAACAACATGTGCCTGGGCTTCAAGGAAGCACTTACCTCTCAAGAGGATATAAGGTCACAGCAGTACATGAGGTTTTTCCATGCCAGCTACTTGAATCACCTTAATTTTAGCTTTTGGAAAGATAAGCCTTAGCCCCACATTTTCTGTAATTCCAGGTATGACTTTTTTATCGTGAGCCAGGCTGTGAGGAGTGGGAGTGTTTCTCCCACACATTATAATGTCATCTATGACAGCAGCGGCCTCAAGCCAGACCACATCCAGCGGTTGACGTACAAGCTTTGCCACATCTACTACAACTGGCCAGTGAGTACTTGTCTCTCCTGATGTTTGTTCACATCAGTGGATTCACTTTTCAAAGTGAAATTGCTATGGCTTAAAAGGCTTGTATAGTTAATACTGAGATTTGTAATTTAAAGAAGCTTAATCTGGAGTAATAGAACCTTTTTCCTTCCACTAAAGGGTGTCATTCGCGTGCCGGCTCCTTGCCAGTATGCCCACAAGCTGGCTTTCCTTGTCGGTCAGAGTATACACAGAGAGCCAAACCTGTCACTGTCAAATCGTCTCTACTACCTCTAACCTGCAGAAGAAGACAAGATGTGGACGTTTTCCTTTTTGAAATTATAACTTTGGGATTTTGTAAGCTTTTTAAAACTGTTACTTTTCTAGATGAAGCATGGACGGGAAGGTGGTCTAGAGTTGGGCTTCTAACACTGGGTTTCACGGGCTTTCCTGTTTTTTGGGTAAAAATTAAGATTTTATATTTTATCTTGTTTGTTTCTCATAAGTATGTTGTGCAGATTTTTTGTTTGTTTGTTTTGAAAAAATGTGGATAAAGTACTTTGCATTCCAAACAGACTCTCTTAAAGATTTGAAATGTTTTGGGGATTTACTTGAAAGTGCTTTGAGGAGTGAGCATGTCCTACTTGTAAACCTATATTAACTTTATTGTTGCAATATCTGTTTTGAATTTAAAGGCGCAAAAAGGCCTGAAGTAGAATGCTCCCCATAGACGCAAGTGGAGTTTGACTCAGGTATCCACAGCTGAGAGAGAAAAGCCCCATTCGATAGCCCACTCACGAGGGTTGGGGCTAGGTGGCATGGGGATTTTAAAAAGGTAGTTGAAAAGTTTTACATTTCTGTCCAAAGAACCATTTTAAGACTCTTTAGCAAAAGAGGCCAGTAGTAAATAAATCTCTATATTTACATTGCTATGTATTTTGTTTTGCAACTGGGACATCATTCTATTTGTTACAAAATAAAATTGAAGTGATTATCACCTTGTTTGAATAACACTGTAGCTCCTTTTTTTACTGAAAGTATGTGCATTTTCTTTCCATTTGATTTTTAAAACTGCTGAAGAGTACACGAAGGATACAGTTCCACTCAGAAAGGCTAAGTTAGTGTTACTTATGAACTTGAATGTCAGAGTAAAAGTCTTTTAGGAAATACCGCCAGCTGCAAGATTTGTGGTATGAGAGCGAGTTCCCCTAGCTTGTAAGGACATGGAGATTAGGCAGTCTTTGTTACTGTGAAGTTGGTAAATGTAGTTCTTTACATTTACATATGTGTAGGCATTTTCAGGAACTCGTGCACAGAACAGGCCAAAGTTAATTATCGTAAGTCGTGAGAACCGCTGTCAACATCGCTTGCACATGTGACGACTGTAAGCACCGGTGATGAACCGCGGATCCCCTGGAGCTGTGCTTTAGACGAATGCGAGTCAATAAAGTTCCTTGTCTTCCCACCTGTCCTCGTCTCATTGTGTGAACCTTCATGGATCTGGCCTTGTGAACATGTCATAAATGGAGCCATTTTGTTTTCCTTTTAGTCCTTGGAGCTGATAATTGCTGTGAACATTGTTCTGGGCTAGTGGCCCAGGTTCCTTGACCTGTTCAATTTCCAGGAAGAAAAGCAGCATGGAAGAATGCCAGAGACAAACATTTTAATGATGGAAGTTGCTGAAGGTTGTCATAGCATCAAGGAATAGAAGGAAGTGTCATCACACAGTGTGAACTTTTATTTATGGGTTCCTGTGGCTAGTCATAACATAAGTCAGTAAAAGCTCCTTCTTAGCAGATTTTGAGCGCCTTAAAGTTAAAAGACCTAATATCTTTAGAACCAGGAAAAATTCGTAAGTAAATGTGGTAATTCTGGAAAAGTTACAGTTGTCCAGAAACCCTCACTATATCCATAAAGATTTAGTTACAAGGGACAGAAAACCTGCTCAAATGATTTTAAGCCTGAAAGGGGAGGTGCCGACTGACCTTCTCACCCTCCTAGGTCATGCTTCCCTCACCAGTTAGGCTGCCTGGTTTGCTTTGTAATAACACAGACGACTGGGTTCCAAACCAGATCTAGGAATCAAAACCCTTAGGGGAAAGGCCAGATGAACAGTCCATTAAACACATTCCAGGTGAGTTGCCAGGGAGTTGAAAAGGTGTATAGGGTCTAGTGAATATCTGTCTTGGTCATGCCGTTGCTTTTGGTTTTAATCAGGTTGGCTTCCTGCATAGGTCTGGGTCTCACCCTAACCCCTGTGAAGAGGACATGTGTCTGCCATGTGCGCTGCCAGATCGGGCTGTCTACACAGTTTGAACCTGAGGGATGATCTGCTCTGATAGGTGGCCTGACTCACACATGACATGCCTTGGAGTGTTGTGGGCTGGGAGGTCAGGCTCTTCTGGAGCTGGGAGCACATCTCCAGAGATGGATGTGCTGCAGCCAGAAGGTGGAATGGCCAGAGAAATGCCATGGCTATCTACTACACTCATGGTGAGGCAACTTTGGGAAAAAGTGGCAATTCTGCTTGGCCCTAGGAAAACTAGTACACTCAGGGAATTCATTGCAGCACTCAAAAAGAACAAAGCAAAACGCAGTGAGATGCGGATTTCATTCTTAAGATGGGACAGCCGCACCGCAGGGTCTGACTTCTGCAAGCTGGCCTCAGACTCTGCCTTCTTGAGCTCAGGCTGACCCGGCACCTAGCAGTCCTTAGGGGACCATGGGTTTGGTGTGATATTCTGCAAAAATGCATCACAGGATTTTTTGTTCTCAAAATTCAAAAATGTGCCATTCACCGAAACTTTCTCCGTAGTAATTTTGCATGTATTCCCCCAAACCCACAGGAATTTTATCAGTTCTCTCCTTCTGAAATTATATTTTACAAACAGTGACATGTCTGGTTCTCTCAGAGTCAAATGAAGTTTGTTTTTAGTAGCGGTTCCTTGTCAGTCAGAGTATACACAAACCTGACAGCCAAATCTGTCACTGTCAAATCACCTCTACTACCTCTAACCTGCAGAAGAAGACAAGATGTGGATGTTTTTCCTTTTTGAAATTATAACTTTGGGATTTTTTTAAGATTTTTAAAACTGTTACCTTTCTAGATGAAGCATGGACAGGAAGGAGGTCTAGAGTTGGGCTTCTAACACTGAGGATCATGGTGAATCTGCAGATATTTTGTTTTTAAAAGTTTAATTCAAGTTTATATAGTTGCTATTGTCATTATTCAGACACAAGATTCCATAGGGCTAGGTTTAGTTCTGTTTACACTCATTATTCCAACCCTATGAAGTCATTAAAAAAATCCGTTGTGAAAAAACTGTCAACTTTCCTACTGGCATCCCAAGCCAATAGGGAGTCCCTGCGCTTGTGGCAAGATGGCCCCTCTCTGAAGGCCCTGGCCCACAGGTGGCTGGAGCCCTGTGCTGCAGGAAGTCAGTGGGCACTCTGTAACCCCGCTTGGAGAGCCCAGCCCTCCTGCCCCATCTGTCAGGCCCTGCCCATGTGCCTGGGGTCATCAGGACAGGGCGTGCCCCTCCTCCCTGGAGTCTCCTTAGAACCCAAGGCTCCAGTCAGCTCTCAGGCTAATCTCCAAAGAGCTTGTCACATCTCCTCTTCTGGCATCATCTCTTAAGGACTTGTCCCCTGGAGTCTGTGTCTCAGCAGCGCCTTCCAGGACCAACTCTACGTCTTGCTTTAAGAGCCTGGCTTTCACCCAGGATACCTGGAGCCCTGCTGTTGTCTGTCCACAACTCTTGTCCAGATGGGTCTGGAGGTGGGGTAGGCATCTTTCTTGCATCTCACCAATACTTCCAGACACCCCTGTTCCCAAGAAAGAAGCCACTCAGCTTTGAGTCCCCTTTCATCAGCTATGTCATCCAGGAAACCACCCATACAGACACCAAGCAGCCCGGCCTTCAAGAAACCTGGGTTGGTTCTCTGCCTCCCACTGCCCCTCAAGGCCAGGTATCCCACTGCCATTGTGTCACTTTCTTCATGGGCACCTGGAAGAGCAGGTCCAGTCCTTCCTGGCCCACATTCCCCACCTCTGGGCCTGAGTTCCACGCCTGGGTAGGATCCTGTGGCAGGAAAGGGAGCCGTTCAGAGGGGAATGCCGAGGTGTGGCTAGAGCTGCCTCAGCACATGCAAGCTCTCTGCTCTTGCCTGGGAAGTGGCCAGGCCCATCGGGTCCGCACATGCATATGGTCTCACTTTTTGTGTCAGAGGCCAGCCCCTGCCACCTCATCCCAGGGTCTTGGGAAGCAGGTGCAAGAGGAGAACCTCATTCCTGGCCAACACGAGTCTCTCTGGATGCTTTCATTCCATTCTTTCTCACCCACCTTGCCTGCTGTGGCTTTTCCTTGAAAGCAGTTTGACTGCGGTATAGTTTACTGGTAGAAAGTGAATCCAATTTGATACATTTTGACAGATGTGTATACTTTTGTATCTGCTACCATCCTCGGGTTTTGAAGTTGGCTATGCCAACCCTAGGATTTTGTGCACATAGAATCATGTAGAACGTCCTCTTGTTTCTGGCTTCTTTGGGCCAATCTGTGCTCCAAAGACTAATCTGTGTTGTTGCTTAAGTGGTTTGTTTGCTAAGTGGTGTTCCACGGCATGGTTGTATCACAGTGTATTTACTTATCAATTGGTGGATATTTTGGATTTTTCCAGTTTGGAGCTAGTATAATCAACTGCCATGAAAAATTCTGTTCAAGATACCATGTGGACATATGTTTTTATTTCTCTGGGTGAGTACATAGATGTGGAATTGCTGGACCTATGTGGTAGTATGTCTGAGATTTTATAAAAAGCTGACAAGCTGTTTTCAAAGTGTTTGTGCTCTTAGAGGAGAGCTTTGCACCTCGATATTTGATGTCCGTCTTTTTAATTTTGGTTATTCTGTGGATACGTGGTATCTTATTTTGGTTGTTATTTGTACATCCCTGGGGAGTAATGATACTGAACGTCTTTGTGTGTGTATGTTGGCCACTCTCCATCTTCTCTTGTGAAGACCTTCTGCACATTTCTTATTGTTGTGTCTTACTGAGTTGCAAAAGTTCTTCACATATGCTGAATGCACATATTTTGTTGTACATATGCTCTGTGAAGGATTTCTCCCAGTTTCTGGCTTGCCATTTTCCTTTAAGTATCATTGGATTTGAAAGTCCAATTATCAGAGAGGTTTTTTTTTTTGCCTCTTATAACTTGTGCTTTGTATCTCCTCTATAAGAATTCTAACCAAATTTCCTATAAGTTTTATTCTAGATGTTAGTGTTAAGTTTTTCATTTAGGATTACAATCTGTTTCAGGCTGGGTTTTGTATATTGTATAAGGGTCAGTTTTTCTCCCGTTAAGTATCCAGTTCTCTCTAACATTTCTAGAAAAGATTCTGTTTCCCCATTGAATGACGTTGGCACCTCTGCCGGAAGTGAACTTGTCATGTACAAATGCATCTACTTCTGAATGCTCTGGCTTGTTCAGTTGATTTATGTGTCTCTATTTTATGCAGAAACATTGTCTTGATCTCTGTGGCTTTATGGTGAGTCTCAAAATCCGGTAGTGAGTTCTTCAACTTTGTACTTCTTTTTTAAAGTTGTTTTGATATTCTCGGTCATTTTCATTTCTGTGTCATTTTTTGAAACAGAAAAAGTCTGCTGGATCTTGGCTGCCATTTGTCTAAAGCAACAGATCTGCTTGGATAGAATTGAGTTGAACTATATTATATCTTGCAAACCATGAACATATTCTATAGCTCCCTCTATTTAAGTGCTCCTTTATAGTTTCTAAGCAGTGTTTTAGACATTTTGGTAGACAAATCTTGCACATATTTTGTTAAATTTACCCCTTGAATGTTTCCTTTTTTGATGTCCATGTAAATATTCATGTCACAACGTCACATAGCAGGAGCCATGCAGGATATAGCCTTGTAAGTGGGCCACTCTTGCTTGGGAGTACACATCAGGGTGCCTCTGGGTTTTCTTGTGACTCCATAGTGCATTTCTTTTTAGCACTGGTGGCACTCCATGATATGCATGGTCCAGCTTATCCAGTCACCTATGGAAGGGCATCTCGGTTGCATCCAAGTTTAGGCAAGTATGAGTAAAGCTGCTGTAAACACCTGTGGGCAGGTTTTTGTATAGACATGATGTTTTCAGCTCCTTTGGGTAAATACCAAGCAGAGCGATTCATATGGTAAGAGTGTGTTCATTTTTGTGGGAAACTGCCAAGCTGTCTTTCCCATCAGCAGTGAATATGAGTTCTTGTGGTTCCACTGCCTTGCCAGCATTTTGTGTCATGAGGGTTCTGGATTTTGGCCATTCTGGTAGGTGTGTCGCAGTGTCTCACTGTCACTGTGGTTTGTATCCACTGAAGGCATGTGACAGATGCTTGCTGGAGCATCTGCTAAAGGATCTGTGAAGGTCTTCAGCCCATTTTTTAATTGGGTTGTTTTCTCATGTTGGTCTCAAAGAGTTGTTTGCATATTTGGGGTAGCAGTCTTTATTCTTTTGCAAACATTTGGAAACTTAAAAAAAAAATAAAACGTGTTAGATAGGACTTGAGTGTGTCAGCAATTGACAGTAGGATGGAGGCATCTGAAGCTTGGCTACAGCCGCTGTTGGAGATTGAAATGTGCTGGTGAGACCCACCAGGCCCTTCCTAGTCCGGACCAACCTAAAACGTTCACTGTTCCTTTCCCTTATGGCTCCAAGCATATTCGTCCCCTCAGCTCCCACGATGTGTGTTGGGCCTCCCTGTCTTCAAGCTGGTTTGCCTGGACCTGTCCTCACCCCCTGTCCTTACCGCTGCCCCTGCAGGCCTGCTCCGACCCTTTCCTGGACTAAACTGTATGACCCCTAGGCCTGCAGCCGTTCCCATGCCCCTGGGGCCGCATACTGGCTAGAGAAGTTGCCATCACAGCAACTTTATCCTCTCGGGTTTCAGTCTGCTAAGGGGAACAGCTAAAATGGTATGAGTCATTACTTTGTCGGGCTTGTTCAGAATCCTCCGGGAAACCACTTTCGGAGTCAGGTGACTTTGTGATTCTGTGGGACTGTGGCCAAGTGGCTTTAACATCTTCCTCTTCCCACCACCCTGCTCATCCTCCACCCAGGTTTATGTTTCTTAATTGTTCTTAGACTGGACAAAACTGGGTCGAATTTTTCCCTTAAATTCTGTGTGGTTTAAGTAAAATAATATTGCATAAAGTCAAAGTGCAGTATAAAAGCCCATTTTAGTAAGACAGTTTTCTTGAAAGCTGAAGTAGCAAGGGGGTTTGTAAATAGTTGGCTGGGCAAGTGATGTGCTGAAATGCATTTAGGAGCTTTGTTTCTCGGGCTAGGTATAAGTAAAATTCTCTTTTCCACGATTACACAACAAAGTATATAGCAGATTGTATCAGTTCCAGACTGTGCAACTTGTGTATATTAAGGCTTCACTGTTGCCCAGCATGAACACTTTTTTTTAAAAAAATGTTAAGCCGGACTTGGTGGCTCAGCCTGTAATCCCACGCTTTGGGAGGCTGAGGTGAGTGAATTGCCTGAGCCTGTGGGTTTGAGACCCGCCTGGGCAACTTGGCGAGACCTCATCTCTACAATAAATTTTAAAAAATTAGCCGGGCGTGGTAGCGCGCGCCTGTAATTTCAGCTACTTGGAAGGCTGAGGCAGCAGGATCACAGGAGCACAGCAGGTCGAGGTTGCGGTGGCCAGAAGCAGCCACTGCACTCCAGTCTGGGTGACAGAGTGAGACTCCAACTAATAAATAAAAAATAAATAAAAAATAAATAAAAAATTTAGAGTCACAGGGTGCATGTGAGGATGTACTACCTTGGCACGTCATGTTAAGAGGAGGCTGGACTTCTGAGGAGGCCAGACTTCTGAGGAGGCCGCCTCCCCTGCCCCAGGGGTGAGCATGGTACCCAGTGGGGATTTTGTGTCCCTGGTCCTCCCCCCTCCCTCCCCCTTTGGCAGTGCAGGTGTCTGTTGCTCCTGTCCTTGTGCCTGTGCATGTGTAGTGTGTCATGCCCACTTACAAATGAGACCAGGCGACATTCAGTTCCTTGTTTCTGTGATAGTTCATTTAGGATGATGGTCTCCAGCTGCATCTGTGTTGCTGCAAAGGCCATGATCTCGTTCTTTCTTATGGCTGCGTTGTATTCCATCGTGTGCATGTTCTACATTTTCTTTATCCAGTCCCCATTGATGGCGTCTGGGTTAGTCCGTGGTTTTGCTGTCCTGTATAGTGCTGCAGTAAATAGACAGGTGCAGGTGTGTTTTTGGTAGAATAGTTCGTGCGCCTTTGGATATAGCCCAAAGTGGGATTCTGGGTCAAAGAACAACTCTGTCATTAGTTCCTTGAGAAATCCCCAAGCTTCTATCCACAGTGGTTGAACTAGCTTTATTTCCACCAGCAATGTACAAGCACACCCTTTTCTCCACAGCCTCACTGAAATCTGTTGTTTTTTGACTTTTTAATGATTGCCATCCTGACTGGTGTGAGGTGGCATCTCATTGTAGTTTTGATTTGCATTTCTCTGATGATGATTAGTGATGCTGAGCATTTTTTTCATATGTGGATGCTTGTATGTCTTCCTCTGAGAAGTGTCTGTTCATGTCCTTTGCCTACTTTTAAAAAATTTATTTTTTATTTTTATTTTATGAGTTGGAATCTCACTCTGTCGCCCAGGCTGGAGTGCAGTAGCATGATCAGGGCTTCTGCAGCCTTAACCTCCTGGGTTCAGGTGATCCTTCCACCTCAGCCTCCTGAATTTCTGGGATTACAGGCACACACCAGCACACCTGGCTGATTTTTTGATTTATTGTAGAGACAAGGTCTTGCCCTGTTGCCCAGCCTGGTCGCCCTGGGAGCAGGCAGTCCTCTCACTTCACCTCCCAAAGTACTGGGATTACAGGCATGAGTCATTCTTTACCCACTTTTTAAATGTGATTATTTGTGTTTTCTTCTGTCGATTGCTTTGAGTGCATTATAGATTTGAGGTATTAGGGTCAGACACGTAGACTGCAGATATTTGGCTTATTATGAAATTTTGGACATTGAGGACAAAATTATTATTTATGACAAAATTAATTTTATATCTTATATTTTTCTAACATGTAGTAACATGTAAAACAGTCACCAACATGCATTGAAGATTCACTGATACATGTTGTGCAATAAGAATTTGTTTGACGTCTTCTACCTGGTATTTTTCCATTTGAGCAAACAATGCAGTCTCGTTTTCTTCCTCCCATGTTAATAATATGTAATTTATTGTCCAGTCTGTTGTTCGAAGATGATGTGGAAGGACACACTTGTGATTCCTGAAAACCACTTCTCAACTTCAGGAGCTTGACAAATTTCAGATGGGACATAGGATTTTCTTTTTCTTTTTTTGTTCCTCAGTACAGTATATGGGAGTTAATAACACATGTGTCTAGTCCCAGAAAAATAATTTCCTCCACTATTTTAAAGATTTTCACAAAAAAAACAATATGTAGAAGTATATTGATCCACACAATCCACACTGCTCACATTTGCAATATAATTTAGAATCATTTTAGTCTTTTGGACTGATATAATATTTCTACCATGTAATACACCTGTGGCAGATTTCACTCCTGCATGAGTCCAAGTGCTGAGAATTGTAACAATACTTTAGTCCTTTCACACAAGAAACATAAGATTATTTTTCCTGCATGCAACTGTTTTTGTTTTTGTTTTTGTTTTTTTTCATTAGAAACTTTGACTTTGTGATTTGTTCTGGTATTCCCTTTCGGCTGACTTTGATTGTATTGGTAAGACAACATTTCATCTTCAGGAGCTCTTCTGCCAGGATAGTACTAATATAACATTTGTCAATAAACATATGCTATTCTGCTGCATTGGGAACTTTCCCCAACAACTTGGTATATCAGTGTAATGGAATTCTGGTTCTTACTGGAAGATCAGGTCGAATGATATTTTCAGATGTTAAGCTGCCGTAGTAGGGACGTATGGAAAAAAAGATACTCTGTTTTTGAATCAGCTAGTGCATAAATGTGTATACCCCATTTGGTAGGCTTACTTGGATTGTATGTTATAAATGATACTCGCTCTTTAAATCGAACAACAGATTCGTCAGCACAAATTGCCTGATCTGGTATGAAACATTATGAAAATCTTAAGTCAATGTATTTCAAATAATTATTGGCCTTTTGAATATAAGTTTTGATTATCTTTATGCGGTTTCTTCAAATGAAGAATCCAGAAGATTTGCATAAACCTTACTCTACTGAATATTTCTGAAAAGAAGAGGATTTTACTATTGAAAGCAGTTGACCAGTACTCTTGCACATTTGGTACTTGAATTATTCTCATGTTTAGGATAAATGCGATAAAAGCTAAAAATTCCTGTTAGACAACATCATGCCACTTATGCCAAATTGATTTGTGTGTAGCTATGTTTTCCTTATTTTTTTCATCCACATGAGAATTTCTTTCTTTTATTATACTAGCCACTAGTTCATTTGTAAAATACAGAGTAAAATGGTTCTCTTTTATTACTTGCTATTTGTGGTCCTGTTATTTGAGGATGTACAACAAAATTGATTCTCACTGGAGAATCGTCTTTTTCTGTAATATCTTTCCATTGTTCACTTGACAATATGTTGTCTTCTTTGAAACTACTAACATTTCTATCACTATCACTTTCTATTACATTCACCCATGTTCTTCTTGGTGGGATGATATCACTGTCACTACTATTGTTTTCTTCCACATCAATGTTTATTTTTTCTAACTTATCTGTATAAAAGTCTAAATCTAACTCATCTTTGCTACTTCTCTCACTTCTGTCTTTTCGTTTTGCCATTGTTCTGCAAACTATATAAATGGATAAAAATTCCTATTTGTAAATTACAAAATCATGAAATGAAATTGATCAAAATATTACTTTTTCAACTTAGTGCAGATATGTTCGATCTGGGCCACTTGATACTTCAATACAATCTGCCTTCAACTTCAAAAGTTTTTTTTTCTTTAAGGGTACAGTAACTTGCTTATCTGTATCTTTTCAAGTTATACTATAAGATACAAAGGGTGTACTCACAGCTGTCTTTCTCATATGAACGCTCCTTATCACTACCTTCTCCTACAAAGAAGTATCGGCACCTCACACATTCTCTTCCTATATGATGCCCCCTGATTTTTTTTTTACACATATCTCAGTATTTGTTTCATCTCTTTATTTGCTTTTTGTGCATTTTGAATGGAAAACTTCAAGGAAACGTACATTTTTGAAAAAATTTGCACTGGCATAAATTTGTCCCATATAATTACCAGCATTCTCTTTATGTTCCCTCAGAGGGGACATCTGAGTGATTTGCTAGATTTAGTGTCCTCTCAGAGAGGATATCTGAGTGTAAAAGGCTACATATGGTATCTTTTCACCAATATTTGTTTTTGTCAGCTTTGTCAAAGATGAGTTGGTCGTAGGTCTATGGTTTTATTTCTGGGTTCTTGATCCCATTCCATTGATGTGTCTATTTGTATACAGTACCATGCTGTTTTGGTTACTGTAACCTTATAAAGTTTGAAGTCTGGGATTGTGAGGCCACCAGCTTTGTTCTTTTTGCTGAGCATTGCTTTGGTTATTTGAGCTCTTTTTTCTTCCCTGTGAATTTAAATATTGTCTTTTCTGGGTCTGAGAAAAATGTTGCTGGTAGTTTGATAGGGTTTGTGTTGAATCTATAGATTGCTTTGAATAGTATGGACAACTTAACAATATTGATTTGTCAAATTCATGAGCATGGAATGTTACTCCATTTGTTTGTGTCATCTTTGATTTCTTTGAGCAGTGTCATGTAGTTCTTGTTGTAAAGATCTTTCATCTCTTTGGTTAGATAAATACTAAGATACTAAGGTTTTGTGTGTGTGTGTGTGTGTGTGTGAGAGAGAGAGAGAGAGAGAGAGAGAGAGAGAGACAGAGAGAGAGAGACTGACTGACTATTGTGAATGGGATCGTTTTTTATTTGGTTCTCATCCTACTTGTAAGTGTATGGAAATGCAACTGATTTTTTTGTACATTGATTTTGTATCCTGATAATTTACTAAAGTCATTTTCAGTGTTATTAGCTTTTGGTAGAATCTAGAGAGTTTTCTAGGTATAGAATCATATCATCTGCGAAGAGAGATAACTTTCTGTTTTTCTATTTGGATGTCTCTAATTTCTCTCCAACATGGAAACTTCTTAATCGAATTAACCTATCGTAAATCTATGGTTTTTAATGAATGGAAGATAAGTAAGTAGATTTGCTCCTTCTCACAGATGAATTGCATTCCAACAGGAGATTATGCTAAGGGAGAGCTTACCTCATTGAGGGACAAGTTAATTTGACCAGGGCCTGCAGGGAATAGCTGGGTTGGGTACAAATTGAAGAGACGTGTTCCCTATGAGAAGCGGAGGCAGTTTTGCTACTGAGACCGGGACTGGGATCAGTAACTAGGAGTTATAACAGCAAACCAAAGCCTCTCCTTGGATTTCCTCGGGACTGAACATCTTCATCTTTGTAGTGGAACTTGCAATTGCTATGATCTGCCTAAGGTTGGTTATAAGGCAGCAAAGTAAAATGTCTCTAACTCCTCTAATGCAATGGTGGAGCTTCTTGCAGAAGAGAAATCCAGGCTGTGGAGTTCAAGAACCTTCTCCACATTTCTTAGTGGCATGCAGACCAAAGTGCACGTGAGCCTCAACCACCCGCCACCTCCTACCCTAAATTGAGGCACTTTTTAAATGCATACACCCAAGACAAAACATGCATTTGCACCAAATAGTAAATATACCAGTCATTGGCTGGTTCTTAGAAACCATTATCTTGTTGTTTTAAAATTTTACATCATTTTTATTAAAATATTTAGTGTCTGCGGTAAGGCTTATTTGCTTTAACATTCACTTAACACAGAAGTTGTATTTCACTGCAGAAAATTCTAGAAATACAAATGCAAAATAAAATCTATGATTTCACTGCGCATGAGCAACATTCTTTTGACCACTAATTTTGTATCCTGTGGATGTCTATTTTTGTGTTTACAGAAATTTGATCATACTAATCAATAACTTTTTCACATAAAATTGTCATCGTCTTTCATGTCATTAAACATCTCCCTCTTTAATGAGTGCATAGTCTTCTAAACTACAAATATTCCATACTCTACTTAATGTTCCTCTACTACTAGACATTGAGTTTGTTCCTAATTTTTATTTTCACTTCTCTAGATGTCTCTTTGGTGAACATTAAATTTTAGACTTAATGACTGACAGTATAATCCAGTTGACATATAAGTAATGAAGATAGTGACCTTCAAGAAGATATACATGAAACACGTTAACTTCTATCCTTTTAGTACTTTGTTTTGCTGAAATGGCCTTTTCAGTGGAGTTCAGGAAAACTCATTCGGGGAAGGAATAAACACATACATTTTATATTTGTCATGAATGCAGTCTGGTTCCACTTTTTCAGTTTGTCTAGGTTTTCAGGGAAGTTAGGCACCAGCCATCTGTAACTGCAGCTCATGGGGTGGGTATGGTACCATCAGGATTACTCTGAGTAGACACCGGATGAGGATGTTGAATGTCAGCACGTATCCTTGCTTTACTTGCATGGACAAATGCTAGAAAACTGCCCTGCTTCATGTGGCACAGTATTATGTTTGCCCATAAAGCAACAATAAAATGCTTAAAAACATACCAACGTTCACTGCCTTTGAGGGTCAAGAAGTAATAAGTAGGGTCTATATGTGACTATCGAACACAGCAGTTTCCCGGATGATCAGTGTGTTTCCGGAAGAACTGCTGGGTTCTTTGTGGTTTTAAATAAAGCTTGACCACTGAAGGACAGATCCTGAAACAATGACATGTTTTCATCTTTTTAAATAAACCAACAGAGTCTTGTCTACCTTTGTCTTCTCATGCAGGGGTCCCCAACTCCCGGGCCATGGAACTGGGCCACACAGCAGGGGGTGGGTGGGGGGCAAGTGAGTGAAGCTTCATCACTGCCTGAGCCTTCTGTCAGATGGGAGGCAGCACAAGATTCTCACAAGAGCGTAAACACTACTGTGAACTGCACGTGAGGGCTGTAGGTTGTGGCTCCTTCTGAAAATCTAAAGCCTGCTGATCTGAGGTGGAGCTGAGACAGTGACATGTGTGCTGGGGAACAGCTGACATGAGCAGTGACTGCACATTCCCACCACCACCCATCCGTGGAAAAATTTGTCTTCCCTAAAGCTGGTCCCTGCTACCCAAAATGCTGAGACCACTGCTCTAAGGCATAAGAAGTCTGACAAATACTGATCTTGAAATTATTCTTCTTTGGCTTATTATCATTCCATTTCCATATTTGAAATATTTTAGAGAAGGGAAGCATAGTTTGTAAGGAATTCACCAAAGCAGTATATACAGCATCCTTCTTCTTTGGTAAAATTGCTCTGCCTCCTGTCCCTTCCACACTCCACATGATACACTCTTAGGATATTTAACTGTGGGGATTGCTCGTCTTTGCTTTGATTCCTGTTTCTCTTCCACAGGTAATGAAGTGTGTAGTTAGTTGGCCCGGTAAGGAGAAGGAATGACAATTACTTTACTATATTTCTGCCTGCTTTAGCAGCTTGTCTACAGTTCTGCAAATTCATTTTCAAATTTGTTAAAGCTTTTAACTTGATGGAATTTAAAGTATTTTGTGTAATTTGAAGTTGTCTCTTAAAGTGCTTTCTTGTTGAAATATTATGATTTACTATTAAAATTATAATTTCTAAAAATCCTTGTTGGTTTTTTTGTTCCTGTTCATTTGCTCTGCTTCTGTAGTTCATCAAATGTTTATTTTAATTTCCTTTTTAAGACAGTTAACTATTTCACTGTTAAACAGAATGCCCACTCAAATATATTTCTGACTTTATCTAAGTAGAGCTTCCACATATGATACACTTTAACTTGTCTCCTGAAGGTGGATGTATTGGAATGGTTTACAGATGAATCACTGCCCCAGAAACCCGTATGCCCAACACTTCAGGGTGGGGCATGCACATTCGGAGTCGTGAGAACCATTGTTCCAAGTTTCTGGATCGGTTTGATTGAAGACTGTCCAAGATTTAAAAGCAAAACAGACGTTTTGTTTCCTATGTAGTAATTTCATGCAAATCTATATGACTCAGGACATTCTTGATATAGTGGTATCCAGAGCCAAATCCAGAAACTAGGTTTTGAGGCTGTTAAAAAATTTCACTTCTCCTGTTGTCCCTCCAGTTCTAAATTTGTGCTTATCAAAAGTCATGTTCTTTTTACCAAATGACTGAAATGGTATTTAAGTTGCAAATCTGGCCTTAAAATCACCCGTGCCTGTTCTTCAGTTGCCCATCTCTTGCTAGATGCCTGCTTTTCAGATGAAGTCTTGCAACTCCATGCCAGGTGCTCTTTTGACTTCTTATGCAGGTCTGGCCAAAGACCTAAAGCCGAGGCTCTCAACTCTACTTATGCTTTGGTTTGGGAACAGTATGGCTTGATTCCAGCTTACTCTCTGATCCTCTTATTTAGACACCTTGGGAGAAGTCAGAGAGGAGTGAGTATGTAGTTTTTCTTTTTTCTTCTCTCCTTTTGAAAAGACTCAGAAGATTGGAATTGGAGCAGTCATAATTCTTGTTTAACAAGAGTGTATCATCCACCCCGGCATGGCTCTTACTTTGTTTTCTGTATTCCTAAGCACCCTTGGACCTGTCTCCTCCTCCTAGAACTAAAGCACTGGCAGTAACATCCATGTACCTGTGCACAGCAGCCCTTCCCTGTCTCCCCACTGCGCTATTCCCAAAGTGGGCACTGCTGAAATTAGCATTCTCTTGCCAGCTGAGAAATAATGTTAGCAAATGTATGTTGTCAATACTAATTACTGTTTATTTTTAGTTGGTTTGGAACTGAATAGAAGGAGTATCATGCTGTAAATTATTTCGGCACTGCTTTTTTTCAGTTAGCATTATATTGCTAATATTTGTCCATATTGTTTTATGTATAAGTAATTCACCTTTTATTTTTCTAGACTATTACAGTATGTGAATTTAGTGTAATTTGTTTATCTATCTTTTAGCCATGGACATTTTAGCTGCTACCAGGTATTGGCTATTCCAGACAATATCACTGTGAACATTCTTGTATGTGTCTTGTTTTATATGTGCAAGAATTTCCCATTGATGTTGGGGAATGGAATTGCTGGGATGCAGAGTTTGAGAATATTGATCTTTAAAAAGAATGCAAACCTTTTTTCCAGAGGCTTTATACCAATTTATACTTGGCCCGCAATGTGTGAGCTATTATCTTGATCTATATTCTTTTTTTGAGTTGGAGTCTCACTCTGTCGCCCAGACTGGAGTGCAAGGGCCGCTCCCGGCCACCGCAGCCTCGACCTGCTGGGCTCCGGTGATCCTTCCACCCCAGTCTTCCAAGTAGCTGGAATGACAGGCGTGTGCTACCATGCCCGGCTGATTATTTGATTTATTGTAGAGATGAGGTCTCGCCAAGTTGCCCAGGCGGGTCTCAAACCAGCGGGCTCAGGCAATCCACTCACCTCAGCCTCCCAAAGGACGGGATTACAGGCTGAGCCACTGAGCCCGGCGATGTTAGCACTCCTTTTTTTTTTTTTTGAGTTGGAGTCTCACTCTGTCGCCCAGGCTGGAGTGCAGTGGCACGCCCACGGCCACCGCAGCCTCGACCTGCTGGGCTCCGGCAATCCTTCCACCTCAGCCTTCCAAGTAGCTGGAACTACAGGCGCGCGCTACCA
>CAUYQG010064690.1:0-14726 GCA_963574415.1 Tarsius wallacei | reverse complement strand
CCAAGTAGCTGGAACTACAGGCGTGCGCTACCACGCCCGGCTAATTTTTTTGATTTATTGTAGAGATGAGGTCTCGCTTGCCCAGGCGGGTCTCGAACTCGCGGGCTCAGGCAATCCACTCACCTCAGCCTCCCAAAGGCGCGGAATTACAGGCAACAATCCTCTTTCTAATAGCTGATGGAACAGATATACAAAAATCCAGTAAGGACACAGCAGACTTAAACAACTCTAACAAGCACCTTGATTCAACTAACAATTCAAGACACGTCATCCAACAACGGCAGAATATCTTTCCAAATACACAAGGAACCACTGCCCGAAATATTCTGAGCCATAAAACCATTCTCAATAAGTTATAAAGATTTCAAATCATACAATATGTATTTTCTGATCACAATAATTATATTAGAAATTAAAATTAGAAAGCCATCTAAAAAAATCCCCAAACATTTGAAAACTAAACAACATACCTTTTTATGTTAGAAAAGAAGGTTTCAAATCAATTTACCTTAAAAAATTTACCTTAAAAAAACAGAAAAAGAAAAGCAAGTTAAACCTAAGTAGTAAGTAAAGTGTTTCCTCCTCCCCTTCTGTAAGAGAAGCAAGCAGAAAAAAGGAAAAAGAAGACAAGAGCAGGAATTACACACACACATACATATACACATACATACATACATGCATACATACATGGAAAAGAGAGAGAGAAAAGTCAATAAAACCAAAAGCTGGTTCTTTGAGATCAGTAAAATGCAAAATGGCAAAGCCATTTTGGAAGACAGTTTGGCAGTTCTTTACGAAACTAAATATACTTTCTTACCATATGATCCAGCAATCATGCTCCTTGGTAGTGACCCAAATGAGTTGAAAACTTATGTCCTTATGTTTATAGCAGCTTTACTCATAATTGCCAAAACTTGGAAGCAACCAATATGTCCTCCAGTAGGTGAATGGGTAAATAAACTGCGGGACACCCAGACAATGGAATATGACTCAGTGCTCAAGAGAAATGAGCAACCATGCCATGAAAAGACATGGAAGAAAGTTAAACACACGTTGCTAAGTGAAAGAAGCCGGTTTGAAAAGGCTCCGTGCTGTATAATTTCAACTATATGACATTCTGGAAAAGGCAAAACCATGGAGACAATGAAAAGATCAGGGGTGGCCAAAGGGAGGTGGGACTAAAAGAGCACAGGGCAGTATCAGAACAGTGAAACCACTCAGTATGACACTACAATGGTGGATACGTGTCATTATGCATCTGTCAAAACTCACAGAATGTACCATCAGGAGTGAACCCTAATGCTAACTATGAACCTGGGTGATAATGGTATATCAGTGCAGGGTCATCATCCATGACAAGCATACAACTTTAGTGCAAAATGTTGACAGCAGGGAGTAGTGGGGAGAGGCAGGGGATGTATAGGAACTCTGTATTTTCCACTCAATTTTGCTGTGAATCTAAAACTGCTCTAAAAATAAAGTCTATTTAAATGTTTTTAGGTCAATGAAAGCAAAAGCTGGTTTTCTGAGACCAGTAAAATTGATATATTACTACCCAGACTAATCACGAAAGAAAACCAAGACATAAGTTACAATATCACAAGTGAGAAATAAAGTGCAGTCATTAAAAGGATAAAGGAATGTTGTTAACAACTTTATGGCAACAGATTTAACAACTTAGATGAAATAGACAAACTCCTTCGAAGACAAACTACTAAAGTTCACTCAAGAAGAAACGATAACCCAAATAACCTATATCTATTAAATAAACTAAAACTATAGTTAAAACCCTTCCCACAAGGCTCCAGGCCCAACTGGCTCCACCGATGAATTCTACCAAACATTTAAGGAAGAAATAACACTAATTCTAAAAAGCTTATCCAGAGAATTGAAGAGGAGGAAATATTTCTCAAGACAGTCTTGAGACCAGCACTACCCTGCATCAAACTCTGACTAAGATATCACAAGAAAACTATAGACCAAATCTCCATGAACATAGATGCAAAAATTCTTAATATCTCTACAAATCATATCCAACAATATGTAAAAGGTACAAGTGGAATTTAAATGAAAAAAGCAAGGTTGATTTAACATCAGAGAAGTGATGTAAAAAAAATTCATATAAAGTTCTATTCCTTAATGCAGTATACAAGTTTTCATTTTCTTATTCTTTATTGTACATTCATGTTAATGCTTTTCTTTATCCACAAAATGAGAATAGCATCTTCCTCACAGAGGAGTCATATTAATTACATGAACACAAGTATGAAAAACGCCCAGTAAGGGTGAGCAAGAGGGAGGGAGAGAAAGTGGGATTACTTCATGACAGGAATTTTGGGGTTAATCTCAACATTTCAGTATGTCCTTTTGTAAAATGGGGATGATAATACTCTCTCATAGGCTGAAGCAAGAACTAAGTAATATCAATGTTAAATATTTCGTGTGCTTGTACACAGTAACAAAGTCAACATGTTAGTTCCCTCTTTCCTTCAATGCTTACATCTAGCATCTCCTACCTAAAAGGAAAAGATATGGCAAGGCTGGTCTTTTCATTTAGGAAAGGATATTGTACCAAACCCAACAAAACAGGTAACAGTGACTAGCTCAAAACAAAAAGGTGAATGGCATCAATCTAAGAGGCATATGTGGCTCACACTTGTAATCCCATCACTTTAGGAGGACAAGGTAGGAGGAACACTTGAGCCCAGGAGTTTGAGAATGACCTAGGCAACATAGTAAGACCTTGTGTCTACAAAAAAGTTTTAAAAATTAGCTGAGTGTGGTGGCATGCACCTACACTTCCAGCTACTTGGGAGGTTGAGGCAGAAAGATCACCTGAGCCTAGGAGGTCGAGGCTGCAATGAGCCATGATCGTACCACTGCACTCCAGTCTGGACAACAGAGTGAGACTTCAACTCAAAAATAAATTAATTAATTAAATAAAACATTTAAAAAAAGCATATATGCCTTGCTTTACCAATTGCAATAAGATACAAAGAGAAATTATAGTTAATACTACTCTACAGCTTATTAATATATTCAGATTCAACATGAACACAAACCTAATAATATATTAACTTAATGAATATTTTAAATAGATCTTTTTTTTTGAGTCAGGGTCTCACTCTCACCCGGGCTGGAGTACAGTGACACATTCAGGGCTCACCACAGCCTCAACCACCTGGGCTCAGGCAATCCTCCTGCTTCAGCCCCCCCCCCCCAAGTAGCTGGGATTACAAGTGTGTACCACCACGCCTGACTAATTTATTTTATTTTTATTTTTATTTTATTTTTTGAGTCAGAGTCTCAGTCTGTCTCCCAGGCTGGAGTGCAGTGGCACACTCACGGCATTACTGTAGCCTTGACTGGCTGGGCTCAGGTTGATCCTTCTGCTCTAGCCTTCCAATTAGCTGGAACCACTGGCATGCGCCACCACACCCAACTAATTTTTTGATTTTTTGTAGAGATGAGGTCTCACCATGTTGCTCAGGCTGGTCTCGAACTTCTGAGCTCAGGAAATCCTGTCACCTCCACCTCCCAAAGTGCTGGAATTACAGGTGTGAGCTACCACACGTGGCTTAATTTTTTATTTTTTGTAGAGATGAGGTTTCACTATGTTGCCCAGGCTGATTTTGAAATTCTGAGATCAAGCGATCCTCCTGCCTCAGTCACCCAAAATATTGGGATTACAGGCGTGAGTCACCACACCCAGCCATTAAGCAGTTTATGAAAGTTAAATCCCTTGGTGTCACTTAATTTCATTTAGCTCTAAATATGAAGTTTTGTTCTTCAGAGTTCTCAGTAATGAAATATGACATCTCTTTTGGTAATAACAACCAAACCCATCCCCATTTCAGTGTGAAACCTCCTCAGATAATGTTCTAAAAAAGGGGGGGAAAAAAAACCAGAGCGCATAACAGTCAATTACTGGAATAAACAAACTGTCTATTGCACCCTGTAGGCTACATAAAACCTTAGCATTTACTATCTATTCCATAGTTGATATCTTTTTTCTTAATTTTTAATTTTAAAGATGTGGGGTATAATTCTGGGTTGGGTACACAAATGTTCATTATGCAGGTACCCTTGTTGATGAGGTGTGCCCCCCTGTAGATTCCCACTACTGCCAACCCTACCTCACACACCCCCACACCCCCTCCCCTACAGTTTCCTACTACTGCCAATCCTTTTCTTATAGTATTCACAGTTGATATCTTTAAAAACAGCTTTAATGAAAAGAAGGGTAAAAAACTCGAAGTAAAAAAAATTCTGGGGAATACATGAAAAGTAGTTAGTAGGACACATTTACTAAAACTGAGCACTGAAATCGCTGCCCCGTCAAACACCTCTTTCTCTTCTTCACCAATCATTTACCTCCAAAAAGATTGCACACATCTGAATCTTCTACTGATATACCTTAGACACTCGGTGTCTAAGATCAATTATTTATTTTTTAGAACCAGAACCTCTGGGCTTACTCAGGTTTCCTCTTTTAACTGTCTATCCTTTAATTAGTATAATTAAGGCAATTTAAGATGGTGTGCTACTCTGTATTTTCCACATTTCCTTTCACATTCGTTTATTTAACTCCAATAAAAATCACTCAGTGAGAGGGCAGGAGGTCTCTCCAGCTTACAGAGGGAAAGCAGAGGTCAGAGATGAAGTGATTCGCCCGGAATCACCATAATCGGGAAGTCCAGAGCTGGATTAATTAGCAACTTCATCAGAAGTGGGAACACTTTCGACTTTACCACAATGCTCCAGGCAACTTTTGACAGAGCAAAAGGAGACACAAATCAAATCACTAGTCTCTATGCAAATAGCAGCCAAGTCAATTACCTAGAGGTGAAAGAGGTTACAAATGATGGCAATAAGGAGGTAGAGATTGTAATTTGCCATCTCCAATCTCTTCACTATTCCAACACTGCTTCTCTTTTTTCAGAAAAGAATGCCTAATAATTGATGTATTATTAAGTATTATTGTGTCTACAGAACAGAAAGCTCTGAATATGGCAATTAAGCCAATAAAATATGACTAAACATATTTTTAACTCATAATAAAAATATAACAGATAAGAATGAAAAACCTCAGAGCATTAGAACACGACCAAGGCAGACACTGCAGCAGACACGGTGACTATCTTCTCCAACGTCCAGGCCCTAAGGCTGAGGGGCAGCAACTTGGAGAAGCAACTTTAGCTCAAGGGTGAGTCCATCCTCATTGGCAGAAACTGATTCAGAAACGAGGAGGAATCAAGTCAGTGAGATCGGAGAAGAGGGTTGCCGGTGGCCTCTGGTCAAGGTTGTCCTTTCTGTTAGTAGGAAACCAGACTTTTTCTTCCTTATATAACATAAAGTTCCTTCCTGGTGATCATTTACAACTACAAAGAGAATCCAGCCTCCGTAAAGCCAGCATCGCGCAAAGGAACAAAGGGCATGGTTTGAATCCTTGGTGTCTCATTAAGGTACTGCGAGACTTACCCTGAAGCCTCCCCTTCCTCTAGATGTCCAGCTTTGTGAAGCTAATACATTTCCCTATTGTGCAAGACTGTTGGAATTGGGCTTTCTGATGCCTGAAGCTAAAACAGGACTAACTGAAACATATTAGTGAGATAAGAGCCAAAATGCCCTCTTGGACAAAAAAAAAAAATTAAGAACACTGTTATTTTATTAGTAGGTAATTTAAATGTAGCAATATAAAATATGTGAAACAAATTCTAGAACAAACTGGAAAAGAAACAGAACAACTCAATGCTTATATTTTATAATTTATATTTTTCTGATTTGGATATTCCTGAGGGAATTGGAGGGAGGTGGGGTTGTAAGGAAGAAGGGTAGTTTCTCTGCACTGCATGGCCAGGATGTCAAGCAGACTGAAGAAGTGGCCAGGAAGCTGTAACAAAAGTCAGCGTTAAGAGTTCAGGACCAGTCCTAGGGAAAGAAGGCCATGCTGACTGTTGTCAGTCTTGGGGCTGACCTCATTCTGTGAAACATTTCTGCATGGTGAAATATAGAGATCCTGTGCAATAATAGGGATAATAATATAGAGATTCTGTAAAATACGAAGATTCTTATAAATTCTAAGTGACACCAAGGGGTAAAGCTATGAAGACGTCAACAGAGCCAGGCCTTGAATTCCAGCTGCACTAGAGTGCTGCCCTTCCCAGCACCAGCAACCATGCCATCTGGCCTGGCTCATCACGTCTCCTGTGCAGGAAGGAGTTCATCACCAGCACCACCAGCTCAAGACACCTTGCTCTAAGGCACTTTGGCTCTACCTTCCCAGGGTCTCCTTGGAGCCTTCTCAAGTGTTACGCGCTTTCTCTCCTGACTATTCACAGTGCAGAGCCTGGAGGTGGGGCAGATATCCTCCCTGATTCTGTCAACCCAAAGAAGGAAACAGAAGCACATTTGATGTGTGTATCTGGGTCCCGGCTGAAGACTGCAGCTCCCATACACTTCCAAGCTGCCCTGGGCATGTCCCAAAGGCCTCATGCCCAGCAGGGTTTTAAAGGCAATGGAGGCCAACACAAAGTTGTCTGACAAGAACTCTCATCTGTCCATAAAATAGCACTGATTAGTGACTGGCTATCCATGGCGAACTATGGGATAGACTGACGGTGTCCGACATAGGGCACTTCAGGCTACTTGGTGTCAGCTCGTCTAAAGTCCACCAGGCAAGTGGCTTCAAGAGGTTACGCAGCTCAAGATGGAGAATGAGATGTGACTACTGTCACATGTAGTCATACTTCGATGCCTCTCTGGGCCTGATTGTTAAAGGGGGCTCGCGTTCCTTAGATAAAAAGCTTCTTGTCTTGGCCGGATGCGGTGGTTCACGTCTGTCATCCCAGTAGTTTGGGAGGTGAGAGGACTGCCTGAGCCCAGGGGTTCAAGACCAACCTGGGCAACTTGGCGAAACCTCGTCTCTACAATGAAATCAAAAAATTAGCTGGGCGTGGTAGCGCACGCCTGTAGTTCCAACTACTTGGAAGGCTGAGGCAGAAGGATCACCTGAGCCTAGCAGGTCGAGGCTGCAGTGCCTGTGAGCATGCCACTGCACTCCAGCCTGAGCAACAGCCAAAAAAAAACCAAAAAGTTTCTTTTCCTTCTCAATTCTCATTGCCTGTTTTTGACAATTCTTCCTGACTCTTCCATAAAAACATCCAACTCAGAATCTACCAAGTTCTTCACTTCACTTCTGGGAGATCTTAGCTGCCTGCTCATGACACATCTCCAGCACTATCACTGCCATGATGCTGAGGAATCCCAGCACCCACAGGTAATCCCTCCCAAATCCTTGCATGTCCACTTCTCGATATCAGAAAGAAAGTTATGCTCCTCAGTAAAACCATAGTTTTCCAGTGATCCCACCCTCAACCCTATTTTAGACTCACTCCGTAGTCAAATCTTAGACCTTTTTAACTATAATAAATGCAACCTCTCCAAAGTATCACTTTCAAGCATCACATTCTGATACCAGCTCACTCCCTCTAGTATCCTAATTCCAACAGTCCTTCAAGCCAGCAGACTACAGTCTGCTAACCTTAGCACCTTTCTACATATCTTCCCTCCCCAAGCCTCCATTCCCTTCTAACCCAAGTTATACCCACAGTCATTTAACCACTCCCCTCCCTTGCAGATACCCTTAAGTACATGTCTTCCTTCTTAATGTGTCAATCTGGCTTTGCTAAAATTGGTACCAGTCCAGCCCAATTTTCTGCCTACTCCATGTTGGTGCCCACACAACTGCATGTGGCTGGGTGATATATATCTCACTCTCTCTCTCTCTCTGACACACACACACACACACACACACACACACGCGCATGCATGATGCCTGATAACTGGTTTCTCTTTAAGTTCACAACCAGGAACCTCAAGTGAGTTCTTAATGCTGCCTGGCAATCATACCTTACTTTCCTGACCCATGCACTCTGCCATTCCCTGCATGACCATTTCGTACTTTTTGCTCCTCAACCTTTCAGTATCTTCTTCCCATCATCACTTTCATCTGAGGACCCTGTTTCGCATTTTACTGAGAAAATACTAGAAAAAGCAATAAGAAAAGACTTTCCACAAGACCTCCCAACCACACCTGCCTCCCTGCCTCCATCTGCACCCACACGTGATTTCTCTCTTTACTGGTGTGAACTGCATCTGTCCCACACAAAGTCCGCCCTTTCTACTTGTCGCTAGATCTCCATGACTCATCACCACCTCTTCCCTGCCACTCCATCAAATTTTCCCTCTAGTCTTTTCTCAGCTTCCTACAACATGTCAATTTTCCCATCTAAAAACCAAAAGCCAAAAATCCCTTTTGAACACTTTCCTCAAGCTACTACCCCATTTCTCTTCCCTCGCCAGCAAAATCCCTGAGAAAAACAATTCTTTCCACCAGTCTCCTGAATCCATTCCAATGAGACTATTTCCCACCACTATCAAAGCTGCTCCTTCAGAATCAATGAGTTCCACTTGCCAATCCCAGCACGCAGTCACCAGTCCCCCCCATCCGAGCTACATCAGCAGCATTGACAGAGGCTCACTACTCACTACCCTTGAAACACTTTCTTCATGTGGCTTTCAAGCCTCCAGACTCTCCTGGTTCTCCTCTTGCCTCAGTGACTTCTCCTTCTAAGTGTCCTTTGCTGGCTGCTCATTTCCCAACCTTTAAGTTTCTTTGTTGTTTTTTTTCTTTTGCTTCCCTCCCTCTCACCCCAACCTTTAAGTATTGCAGTGACCCAACTCCCAGTCCTGGACCTCTCCACACCTACACCCATGGTGAAGTTATCTGACCAGATCTGAGGACCATCTACACAAAATTTTCAACCTAAAGGCCCAGGCCTTTCCCTTGAATTCCACTCGGATATTTAACTGTCGCTTCCCTTAAATACTATGATACAGCCAGCAAATGGGTAACTCTATCCTTCTAGGTGCTCAGGCCACAAACTCCTTAACCTCCCCTCTTCCCTCGCTCTCTCTGCCTCCTTCCTTCTCACACCCTCAACAAATCCTGTAGACTCCAAAATGCCAATGCCTTACTACCTCCTCTACCACTGGGTCCAAATCCTCGCCTCTCACCTGCATGACTGCAACAGCCTCCTCTGTGGTTTGACCGTGTCTGCTCTTGGTCCCCTTCAGTCTATCTCTTTCTCTTTTTCTTTTCTTTTTCTCTTTTTTTTTTTTTGAGTAGGAATTTCACTCTGTCGCCCAAGCTGGAGTGCAGTGGCACGCTCACGGCCACCAAAGGCTCGACCTTCTGGGCTCAGGAGACCCTTCTGCCTCAGCCTTCCAAGTAGCTGGAATTACAGGCGCGTGCCACCACACCTGGCTAATTTTTTGATTTATTGTAGAGACAAGATCTTGCCAAGTTGCCCAGACTGGTCTCGAACACACGTGCTCAGGCAATCCTCTCACCTTCGCCCAAAGTGCTGGGATGACAGGCATGAGCCACCACACTCAGTCCAGTCTATTCTTAATAATTCCCAGAATGAGTCTTTAAACTTAAGCCCAATCATGTCACTCCTCTATTCCAACCCATCCAATGTCTTTCTGCATCACATATCACTTGGTGTAAAAGCAGAAATCCTTACAGTAACCTATAAGACCCTGCTTGATCTAACCCACCGGCCGTCACCACCCTCGCCCAACCTTTCTGACTTCATCCTCTATTACTCCAGCCTCGACTCAACTCCTGTGACAGGCTCCTTCACAGATGAATGCCTCGGCATCCACCAGCCTCAGAAACCTGGCATTCGCTAGTCCTTGGGCCACATACACGTTGTACCTGTCTGCATCCCAGTTCACTGACTGCTTTCGTGTTATTTAGAAGTTACATATCAGTGAATTTGCTGGCAATCCTTTAGAGAAGACAGCTCCTCCATAGTACACTCCCCATTCCCTGCTTTATTCTTCCTCTTTACTACTTAACACCTAATATGTTGCTCATTTACTTTTTATTGCCCCACCTAAAATGTATATTTCATGAAGGTAGAGATTTTTGTCTGTTTTGTTCACTGACCTACTTCCAGAGTCTAGACAGTGCCTGGCATAAAATGGTCATACAAATATCTGACACATGAATGAAGTCACAGTCCTCAAGGTCGATGCCAAATCTTCCACAGAATCAAGATTATATTAAAAGGGACCACTGAAAAATCTTTCTGTTTCTCATTTTGCACATCTTGTTAGTTAGTGGTGTTAATGCAGGATCAGAATTAGAACCAGTTTTCCTAATGATACACTAATGTTCTTTCCATGAAGATTTTTCTGATCCCTCTTTTCTAACCAGTAATCACTCATCATCCTCAAAGCAATAAATGCATTCTTTTGACACTTGCCATGTTCTGTTCTTTGTACAGGACTGCTGGTCTATCTGTCATCTCCCCTGTAAGACTATATGCTCTTTAAGGCCAAGGGTGGGTTGCTGGGGTTAGGATGGCACACAGATTTCTGTAGTGACAGAACAGTCCTATATTTTGATGGTGATGGTCAAATCCACATGTGATCAAACTGCAAATAATTACACACACACAATGAGTACATGCAAAGCTAGTGAAATCTGAATAAAGTCTTATGGATTGTACTAACATCAATGACATGGTTCTGCTTTTGTATTAGAGTTATACTAGAGGTTACCACTAAGGCAAACTGGATGTCAGATATGTGCACCTCTCTGCACTAATTTTCCAATTTCCTGTGAATCTATAATCACACACTTCAAAATTTTTAAACATTTAATACACCTTGATAAGAAAAAATATTCAAGCAATATAAAAGTGTACATAAGTAAACCCAACCAAAATCTCACTGAGCTCATAGACTTCCAATCCCCTAGTCCTTTTGGTTAGTCCTTCTTCAGAAGCACCTCCTAGTCCCTGTCTTGTGTATCCTTTCAGAATAGTCTATGTTTATTGAAGCAAAATGTGCTTATTAATGTGTGCATATGTATTTATTCCCACGTATATGCAACTTACTTATAGTAATGCCAGCATTCCATAAACTGTTCCGCAACTTATTTTTTTAACCCGATAATAAGTCTTAGAGATGAGTTTATGCAGAAGTGCTCCATTTTTCTTTCTTTTTACAGCTATGTGACATCCCATCGTACCATCATTTACGTAACCAGACCCCTATTAAGTGTCGTTTAGGGTATTTGGCAATAAATATAACTAATCCTATAATGAGCAAAGATAAATTATTTAAAATTGAATCAGAAAGTATGACCATTTATCATTTTAATATGTAAAGTCAACCTGTCTTCCAAAGAAATTGCTCAAATTTATGTTCCTGCCTACAGTGTATGAGAGTGAGTGAGTGATTCTACACATCTTTGCCATTATTGTATACTACTGAACTTTTTAATCCCAGTCAATCTGACAACTGAAAAATGTTCTTGTTGTTTAAATCTGCACTTTTATATTAATAATAAAAATAAACTTTCACAGAGCACTTACTGTATGCCTAGTATCGTCCTGAGAACTTCACGTATATTAACTCATCTAATTCTCACAATAACCCCTTAAGGTAGGTATTGTTGCTATTATGATCCCCACTTCACTGATGAGAAAACTGAAGCACAGAGAGGTCACTGGATCTCATTACTGGAAAATGAGAGAACATACAAGCTCAAACAGTCTGGTTCTAGAAGTCTAGATTGTAAACAATATATTAAGTTTTGGGTTTAGTGTTCCAGAAAGCTTTTCTTAAGTTTAAAGTCATCTGTAGTTCTTTTGGAATGAGCTGCCTGGTTTTGTTCTCTGTCTATTTTTCTGTTGGTTTTTGGACTTACTCCTATTGATTCACAATAGGAGTATTTGTGTATTAAGAAAATTCGTCCTTTATAATAAATATGTCACTTCCCTAAAATGTTAAAACACACCCACCATGTGATCCAGCCATTCTACTTCTGTGTTTAAGAGAAATGAAAACATACGTCCATGCAAACACTCATACACTAATGTTCATAGCAGTTTTATATGTAAATAAAACTGTAAATAACCCAAATGTTCATCAGCAAATAAATGATAAATGTTGGTAAATTCACATAATAAAATGCCACTACTAAGAAAGAATGAATTACTAATACATGCAACAAGAGAAAAATCTCAAAATAATTTTGTTGACTAAAAACCCAACCCTCCCCCTTGTATATAAAGCACACACTGTATATTCCATTTATATAAAACTCAAGAAAATGCAAAACAATCAATCTATAGTTACAGGAGGAAGATCAAGGGATACTCTGAGATGGTGGGGTATGGGTGCGTGGAGGGACATGAAGAAGCTTCTGGAGATAACGGCTGTGTCCACTACCTTGAAGGGGTAAAGGTTTACTGTGTGCCAACTAGCCTTCAGTGGAGTTGCTAGACCAGGGACTCATAACATACTGTATGGCTATTTTGGACATGATCAATACATGTGGTGCTTCCTGCTTGACCTCATTTATGTTTATCATAGAGAACACAAGCAAATGTGAAATACTGTCACTAATTCATCTTTAAAACAAACATTTCCCACTTCTCCTTTTTCAAAGTTATGGCTCAGTTTGACAAAGAATATCCCGATTCTAGGCTGAACCTCAAGAACCAACCAAAACAACCTTCCAGTTGTGGAGGGCACTGTACAATCAAAACAAAATAAATTAACTTAACGCAGAGACTGAGACCACAATCATCATCCATTATTCAATTTTTAAATTCTTGAGTACATCAACATAGCCTCAATCACTGATTCATGTTTTTATTCCACTAGGATACATTTGGAATCACTACACAATAGGCACTGTTAAAGAGCTGGGAATAAAAGAGTAAGCAACAGAATCCCTTGAAGTAAAAGACAATGTAATGTCAATGTCACTGGCTGACTACACTCAGTTAAGGTTATAAATGTGTACTTAAAGTTTTACAAAAATATTATTTTTCATTTATATTCTGTGTTGCAGTGTCACATGGGAATCTGAAAAGAAAAACGGTCCCACTGAAAACCACTGGATCACACAAGTATTTAAGTTCCTTAAATCTTTGATATATGGTGATACAAATATAATCACATCGCATGCCAAATAAAAAGTGACTACAATTATCCAGCTTTCACTAGCACAATTATTTGAGAGAGACAGTCTTAGAGCATGATGGACACACAGCTTCTAAAAAGGCATAAGCAAGCACGGTATTACATGCGTCAGCACAATGGGAGACTTCCCAGTCAGCACCCACCTCCACAGTTGCCATCTGATGTTTTTCTATTCAAGAGTTCCAAGATTATGCTCAATAAATTTACACACTTCCTGAGTGTCTTCAGAAATTTTAGCTTGTAAAATTTAAGCAAAATAATAACTGAAAAATAGCAACTGACACTGCAGAGAGGGCCCCGATGGAGAAACAGGTTGCCCATCACATGACGAGAAGCCACTGCCTCCAGTGAAGAAAGCAAGGCCTCTGACATGGACCTGCACTTTCCTTGAATGGAACTCAATCAAAACAAGCAGGACATTGCTAACATGATGTTAAAATGTACTAAGTCTGGAACACCCAGTAGATACGACAAAGATTCTGCACAAAGAGTGGAGAATACAGAAAATGAAACTAATGACTATAAACTAAGTTCACCTATGGCTCACGCCTGTCATCCCAGCACTTCAGGAAACAGAGGCGAGAGGACTGCCTGAGCTCAGGAGTTCAACACCAGCCTGGGCAACATGGCAAGACCTCATCTCTACAATAAACAAAAAATGAGTCGAGCACGGTGACACATACCTGTTATCCCAGCTATGTGGAAGGCTGAGGTGGAAGGATCACCTGAGTCCAGCAAGCAGGTCGAGGCTGCAGTGGCATGACTATGCTACTGCACTCCAACCTGGGTGACACAGTGAGAACCCAACTCCAAAAAACAAGAAATAAAAGAAGAAAGAAGTTTCATTATGAAATAGGCATTTTAAAATTATCTGCCTCTTTTGAGGGCTAATGACAAAGAACCTGTCATATACATAGAAAGAACAACTAAAGGGAAATTCTAAAATGCAGGAGATCGTAGTATTAAGATTGTCAGGGGAAGATCTTTCTCTTATTTTTCAGCTTTTAAGTGGATATATTACTATTATATGTAAATTTTATAATACACTGGATGAAGACAAAAATAAAGATCATATCACTTCAGAGAAAAGTAGAAAACAAACATGAAAATTCTGCAAAGGCTTTTTCTTATGCTACTAAGAATTCTGATATTAGCTGAAATTCAACCACTGAGTCTTAGAGTTTTAATTCCATTAAACAGTTTTCAAGCTCCAGTAAAGGAGTGCTCGAGGGACTTATAATCTTGTTGCTTTAAAAAACTTATACTATAAAGCTGTGAGTAAACAATTCACAACAGTACATGATATAGTACTAATAAAATACCAAGTCATTAAAAAAGAAAAGAAAATACCAACGTTGAATAGAGGAACCCAAGATGGCTTTGAGCAATGATCTGGGGAAGTCCTGAAGCTTAGATTTTAGACAGGCTTAAAGAAAGGGAGCATTCTTAGGACAAAAATATGAAGGTCACAACAGCCAAAAAAAAGCTCCTGGTTTGTTCAAGAGATAGACAGGGAATAAAGTACGTTATTGTTTTACTTTAGACTTAAACAACTGAACCATTTAGAAGTGAAAACCTTTGGTTGCAGTTTTTTACACCAATTTTATAAACCCTGAGTATTTGAATTTAATAATATTGACATCATGTTTAAAAGC
>CAUYQG010064689.1:0-20085 GCA_963574415.1 Tarsius wallacei | reverse complement strand
CAACATGGAAATCAAAACAGAAATAAAAAGATTCCTGGAAACAAAGAAAAATGAAGAAATATCTTACCAAGACATCTGGGATGCCATGAAAACAGTACTAAGGGGGAATTCATATTTTTACAAACACACGTGAAGAAAATGGAAAGATCACTTAACAGCCTAAAAAAATCACAGGAAGTTGAAAAAGCAAGACTATCAAAACCATAACTTCAGCAGAAGAATCCAGATCACCAAAATAAAAGCCCAAATATGGGACACAGAAGACAAAAATATAATAAGAAAAATCAATGAAACAAAAAGATGGTTCTTTGAAAGGATAAACAAGATTATGGACTCCTTGCCAGACTGACCAAGAAAAGATAAGAAAAAGCCCAAATAAACACAATCAGAAATGTAAAAGATCAAGTAACAACCCCAGAGAAATACAAAGGATTATCAGAGATTACCATGTACACTTTTATGGAAACAAACTTGAAAACCTAATTGAGATGGAGGACTTTTTGACATCACACATCCTCCTTAGGTTGAAACAAGAAGAAATCGAGATCCTAAATAGACCAATAACAACACAGGATATTGACTTTGTCATAAGAAAACTTTCTACCAAAAAAAGCCCTGGACCAGAAGGCTTTCCAGCAGAATTCTACAAAACGTACAAGGAGGAGCTGATACCAAGCCTATTGAAAGTATTCCAGGCGAGAAAGATGAAACTCTCCCCAAATCATTGTATAAAGCTAACATCACATTGATACTCAAACTGGGTAAAGATCCAACAAAGAAAGAGAACTACAGACCAAATATCCTGATGAACACAGATCTTAAAATTCTCAGCAAGATTCTAGCAAACCGGATCTAACAACACATCTCAAAAATCATCCACCATGACCAAGTAGGCTTCATCCCCAGGAAGTTGGGTTGGTTCAACATCCACAAGACCATAAACATAATTAAACACATCAACAGATGTAAAAACAAGAACCGTATGATTATATCTTTAGATGTAGAAAAAGCTTTTTAAAAAATTCAGCATCCCTTCTTAATAAAAACCCTTGAACACCTAAGCATAGATGAAACATACCTCAAAATGGTAAGAGCCATTATGAGAAACCCACAGCCATCATACTGCTAAAAAGACAGAAATTGGAACCACTTCCCCTGAAAACCAGAACAAGACAAGTCTGCCCACTCCCACCCCTCCTGTTCAACATAGTGTAGAAGTCCTAGCTAGAGTAATCAAATAAGAGAAGGAAATCAGGGATCTCCAAATAGGAAAAGAGGAAGTTAGGTTATCCCTCTTTGTGGATTACATGATCCTATACCTTGAAAACCAAAAAGGATCTATCAAAAAACCTCCTTGCACTGATAAAGTACTTTGGCAAAGTCTCAGTGTATATAATAAATGTGCAAAAGACATTCATTTTTCTATACATCAGCAATAAACATGCAGAAACCCAAATAAAAAGCACAAATTCACAATAGCCACACACAAAAAATGGAAATAACTTGACATCTTCCTAACTTGAGAAGTGAAGACCTTTACAAAAACAAAAAACAAAAACAAAAACAAAACTACAAAATACTGCTGAAAGAAATCAAAGATGACACAAACAAATGGAAAAATATCCCATGCTCATGGTTTGAAAGAATCAACACTGTTAAGATATCCATCCTACCCAAGGCCATCTACAGGTTTAATGCAATACCCATTAAATTGCCAGCATCATTCTTCTCAGACTGGAAATGCCAATACAGAAATTAATATGAAAACATAAATGACAACGAATAGCCAAAACAAAAGAAACAAAGTGGGTGATTAAACTTTATTATAAGGCTACAATAATCAAAACAATCTGGTATTGGTACAAGAATGAGCATTAGACTAATGGAACAAGATAGAGATCCTGGAAGCAAAACCTCAATTTCTCAACCAACTCATTTTGACATAGCCTCCACCATCAGCCACTGGGGAGAGGAGAACCTATGTAGTAAATGGTGCTGAGGAAATTGGCTGACCACAAACAGAAGATTAAAAAGACCCCTACCTATCACCATATATAAAAATCAACTCTAAATGGATCAAAGACCTAAACATAAAAACACAGAACCTTAGAAAATGCAGGAGAAACACTTACGGAAATTGGAACTGGCAACCAATTCCTGATCAAAATCCCAAGTGCTCATGCCATAAGAGGTAAGATAGACAAGTGGGACCTCATCAAACTGCAAAGCTTGTGCAAAGTCAAAGAAACGATCAAGAGAGTGGGGAGACAGTCCTTAGATTGGGAAAAAAATATTTGCCAACTATATATCTGACAAAGGCCTAACATCCAGGATCTACAAGCAATTCAAACATGTCAAAAAGAAAAAAACAAACAACCCTATTACTAATTGGGCAAAAGATATAAATAAATACTTCTCAAAAGAAGACACACAAGCAGTCAACAGATACACAGAAAAACGCTCAGCCTTACTAATCATCAAAGAAATGCAAATTAAAACCACACTGAGATATCACCTAACTCCAGTCAGAATGGCCATCATCAATAACTCAAAAAACAACAGATGCTGGAGAGGATGCGGGGAAAAGGGAACACTTCTATATTGTTGGGAGTATAAACTAGTACAAATTCTGTGGAAAAGAGTGTGGCAATTCTTAAAAGGTCTAAAAATTGACCTTTCATATGACCCTTCAATCTCCCTACTGGGAATATACCCGGAGGAACTCAAATCACTCTGTAATAAAGATACCTGCACATGCATGTTTATTGCAACATTATTCACAATAGTAAAAACATGGAACCAAACGTGCTGTCCGTTGAAAGAGGACCGAATAAAAAAAATGTGGCACATATACATGATGGAATGTTATGCAGCCATAAAATTATGAACTTCGCAGCAACTTGAATGGGCTTAGAGTCTATAATACTGCATGATCTATCACAGAAAAAAAGAACCCATGTTCTCACTCATAAGCAGACCCTGAACAATTATCTTAATACTATACTATAAAAAAGGAATTGGCAGTAGTGGGAAACTGCTGGGGGTGGGGTGGGGGGGGAGGACACCTTATCAACAAGGGTACCTGCATGATGACCATTTGTACACCTAATCCTGAATTGTACCCCACATCTTTAGAATAAAAAAAAAATTCAAGAGGAAGAAATTAAAAAAAAAAGAATTAACAGTAATAAAATTTAAGGCTACATCTAATCATAAGTATAGAAAATGTCTATGAAGAAATGTGGAAGATCTTTAAAAAGATAAATAAAAGCACTACTGAAGGGCATAAAAAATACATTATTTATACCAATGACACAATAGAGTCAGTATTTTATATAAACTGATTATTTTTCATGTTTAATAATTTATTCTCATTCTGTTAAAACATTTAGGGGAATTTACCATTTAGCAAAGTGATAAATACCACTAGGAAAAATAGACAAGAACAGACAATACCACTTTAAAATTAATTACTTTGCTAAGGAAATTATTCTAAAGATATAAAGACATTAATATTTCTCAGAAATCAATCAGATATTTTACTGATACAGGAATAGACAAAAAGATAAGTGGCAATGGATTTCACTTGCTATATTCTTTAATATCCTTTGAGTACAACTATACAATCATTAAAATAAAATTCAATGAATTTGACTCTGTGGTGTATGAAGGGGTATAAATTTTACATGATCCAGCTTGTGACTATTGTTCTTTAGAAAAAATGGATAAGTAAAAATGATCTCTGGTAACTGATTTCCGATGGGCAAAAGGAAGCGGACTTCAGATCTTTCTATGACAGTGGTTCTTAATTTTGGCAAAACATTAAAATCTCCTTGTGAAATTTTGAGAAAAAACAAAACAGAGCTCTACCTCTGATCAACTGAATAAGATTCCCTCTCTTATAGCAGATAAATTAGATGGCAATAATTACAAAATTGCACTCCCCTACTGGATTTTGAGCAACTTGTAGTCAAGCGACTACAAAGTAGATAATGCAAGTATTTAATGGTGAATAAATTAATGCGTAGATGGAGGTATTAATACAGGCAGATATTCTGACAAGTCAAAGACATTCTGACAGGTCAAGTGTTTTCTAGTTTTTGGTTTTTTTTTTTTTTTGCAGAGTTAGAACATTTTCTTTGCCAAAATGTTTGGGAGGGTTAAGTAGTGGAGATGGCACATTTGTTTCATGTAAGTTTAACTTCAGTAATTTTTTCTCTTGGACAGACTGTTTCTGTCAAAACAAATAAAATACTTTAGATCTTAGTGTCATGTTAGTGATTTAAAAACTACAAAATTTTATATTTAAAAAATCATTATTCTTGTTAATGATAGATATAGTATTAGGTTGACTATACATTTTCCAATATCAGACAAGTTTTGACCCACAGAAATGGTAGCTTCATGTGAATCAAATTTATCCAATTCTGAAAAGGACATTGTAATGAAGATTTATCTCCCATCTATTAATAGTTTTCTTAACAACACAATGAAAATTAGAAGTTGATTATAAGACAGCACTGAACAAATTTGTTGGTCATATAATTTTGCAGAAAATAGCTAAATTGAGATTATCTAAAATAGTAATAACATTTAACAAAGGTGTTCTACAAATGACTATTTTGAAAGTAAGGAAAAAGACAAAATGGAGAATGAAAAATTAAAAAAAAACTGAGGAAAAGAAAGAAAACAAAGAGAAGAAATGGAGGAAAGAAAAAGAAGGGAATTGGGAACAATGAATTGAAACATTTTATACATTATAGCTTTTTGGTGATAAACACTGCAGAGAAATATTTTAAAGATCTACAATGATTTTCAGAAAATAAAACTGTTTAATCTAGCATTTCCCAAACTATTTAATCTCACAACTGATTCAATAACTCTTTTAACATGTAATGTTTATTAACATTCTAACAAAAAAGTATTATGCTTAAAAATAAAGAAAACTTCATAGTGCCAATATAGCATTCTACAAAAGGCTCCTTGATTTGTGTTTGTTGTGTTAGATGCTTGGTATTTTAGGTCATGATCCCTTTGGTAGATACTACCTTTTGTAAACTCAGATCCCTTTTAGTTGCTTTATAATGGAAGAAGATACCTATAAAGTTGGAGTTCATATTTGTCTTTCTTTATGGTAGCACAGCATCTGAACCTTTATGGGTTTTGGTGAGAGTTAGAGATTCCTTCTAGTCTAAAAGCAAAAGATGCATGGTGCTTACTTCCCTGGCTTCCTTTACAGTCATGTTAACTAGGCATGACTTAAGCTTTTGCCAATCAGATGCACCTATCTGACTTGACTCATCAATATGCACTCAAAAAGGTAGATTCAGAAAAGAAAAGTATGGCAGAGAGTAAAATTGAGTAGTGGGGCCAGTGGTGACAAACAATGCCTGCAACAGCATCCCGTGCTCCATGCCAGTACAGTTACTCCTGCAAGTGGAGGTATTTAACTACAGTGCTATCTTCTTGAGGCGAGTTTTGAATGTTGTTTTTGTTTTAATTGCACCACCTATGGCCTACTCTTTTAGGTAATTTTGTGAACTCCCTAATATGCTTTAAACAATTTTCACTGATTTTCCTAGCTTGCAATTAAGAACCCAGACTGATACAGTGGGCTTAATCTTACTAATAGAAAATAAATAAAATGATAATAGTGTAAAGAAGCTGTAACCCTTCTCTGTCCCTGAGGTAGTTGGTTAGTGGGGAACTGTATGATGGAATTCTACAGAGAAGATACATGATTTTCAGAAGCATGAAGGAGGCAAATTGAAAGCAGGGTTGCCATTAGTGGTAGTACGCAAGAATTTAGTAGTGAGAAAGGCATGTCTTCTAGGCAAGAAAAACAATAGATCTCTCTGTTTATAATTTATGGCATAATTTAATCTAGCCTTTTCTTCCTTTAATAACTGTCATTTCTGTCTTTTGATTTCCTTGAATTTAATTGCTTCATAAAAGATTTGCCATTGTACCAGATTGTTCTGAGGTTAATAGTTTAAGAGCTATCATCAATGTACCACAAAAGATAACCTAGAGCAGAAAGGATGTGACAGATAATGTTATAATGTCTGAAAACAAAGGGAAATGATCTTTGACAGGATTGTATTGAATCTTTTAGAGATAATAATAAGACTTCATATTTGCAAATACTCTAGTTTTTAAAGCTCTGTCAATATATTATACCTGAGGACCATTTCATTAACCACGGCACTCATAATTTTATTTTAATAATGTCATGAAAATCTATTTAAGGCTAAATACACATTTCTTAAACAGGAAAACATTGGGCATAATTTAAAACTTTACATTATCATAGTGAATATAAATGAGATGTTTCAGAAAAGTTTATTTCAATTCAATTTACAAATTGCATTGTTGTACTTGATGTTTGGTCAGCATTATTCTAGTTATAAGGATAATAAGTAAATAAGTAAAACATAGTCTTTGGTTTCAGGGAACAATAGCCTGACAGGAGGTATGAGTACATCTTAAAATCCAACAAAGTACGATAAAGAGGTTTAAAATCAAGTGCAAAAACTCTTCAAACTTTCTCAGGGTTATTGTGATGCAACTTTGAAATTCAGGGTTTAACATAGAGGATAGTTAAGATTATAATAGCAAAGCTGCAGCTATTGATGTAGAAAATAGTCTGAGAGATGAAAGTGCTTGGGGCTGTGCATGAGGAGAGACTAAGTGCAAAGCGGGAATCTTGAAAGAGAAAAACTTGGGGTCAAGCCAACCCAGAACACTGCTATGTTTACTAGACTAAAGTACAAGTAACCATCCTAGCTTCTGAGTTTCCATTTCCTAGTTGAGAAAACTGGAATAATGACTGCTTAAGAAGGTTGCATCAAGAATTAGGGAGAATATTGGCTAATCAACTAGCTTAAAACTTCAATGATTTCATAAAGCAATCACTCAAATTTATAGTCTTTGAGATAATTAGACAATCAGCACTTAATTCGTATTTGGTAAATGACAAATATACTTGAGTCTTGGTGGTAGGTAAAGCAAGTATTGTAATCTTGGGTAATAATATTTTTCATGCTAGAGTCAAATTTACTTAGATAATAGAAAATACATTTGTATATCAAATTTAAAACTGAGAAAACTAATTATATTCTGAACATAAAAAGAGTTTAATCTCTGAATTATTTACTTAAAACACATGCTTTGGGTATTTTCCATTTATACACAAATAATAATCAAATAAATAACATTAAAAAAACCAAAACAACAACTTTGGCCTGTGAGCTAGACTGTTATTTTTGAATTAAAAAAAAAAAAATCTAAAGTGAGTTAGTAAATGTTTTTCATGGGAAAATTTTATTTAATTATAGAAATTCAGTCTTTGAATACTTATGGATGAATTTGAAATATATGAACAGTGCCCTTGATAAAGTAAACATCTGCATTTCATCCATCATTTTATTACAAATCCATAAATTTAAAACCAGCTTTAGAAATATAATCAAATGGAAAGTTCAAGTATAAGTGCTTCTGAGTCATCATGCTCCAGGGAGTAAGAAAGTATAAAGAGCCAACATTGTAAACATCTACTTAATTAAGGGTTATGTCAATTCGCATGTAGCCCATCTCCAATTTACCGTTGTTTCTCCAATTCTGCTGCAACATGAGCAACTTTTAATGGCCAACGGAGGGACATAGGAATAGCAATGCAGCAGGCAGAGAGTGGAATGCTCAGATAAGTAACAAACTTAGCTATATAAAGTAAACTTAGTTACCAACATCAGGTACCGTGACACCAGCATAAGATATCAAGACAGATTAGAAACTAGAGTGACAGCCAGATTTTTTGCAGGAAATTTGAAAGGAAACCTAAAATGGGCTTCCAAGGAGTGAGGCAATAGGAAACTAAATGAAAAAAACTGAGCATATCTGCATAGATAGCATTTTGTGCTAGTCATAAATCTCTGAAGATCCGCGGCCCTGCCATCACTCTTGTGATCCTTCTCACCTTCCTTCTGGTCGTTTACCAAGAAAATATGTTTTAATCTTGGTTCCTCTATCCCAATAAATGGCATTGTTATATGTGGAAGATAGGTTCCAAAATTAGGCACGTTTAAATACCTGGAGCAACACCAGAAACAGTAATATATCCACCAAATGATAATTTCCTTTCTGAGCCCTTGTCCATGACCAGAATGTCCATGATACTTTTATTCTCATCTTGCCTGTGTAAAGGCCATTAATTAATCTTGCCCCAAGACCAATGTCCTATTTTCACAGCCCCACTTTGATTTCCTAGCGAACTCTCATATATGCCTTATTAATATTTCCATAGAATTTTGTATTTCCCTTATGACATAAAATAAATTTCTTGTTTATATATATAGTTAGATAGTGGGAAAAGACACTAAATACATAATTTATTTTAAGACTATGTGTCAGAGCATGTTGTCATAACTCCATTTATATGATGATGCCATGGTAAAAAGGGTTATGAAAAAGTTTAGATATTCAGTATACTAGAATTAAGATGCTTCAACAATTAGGGGTGGGTAAAACCATCCCCCAAACTCTAGGAAAATATCCACACGGGGCAGGTAACTTGTGGTTTGAAAGTGAAGTATTCTGTACTGGATCCAATGGACAATGACATGCAAATATCCTCTAACACAGCTTCCTTCTCAGCCACTGTCACCTAGCCTGTGCTACTTATTTAAAGTATTCATCACTCTTAGATATGTTCTTTATTTAAGAATTCATTTACTATATATTCTTTCTCATTATCAGTGTTGCATAAGTTCCATGTAGTCAGTCTTGCCTCATTCACCATGGTCTCTCCAAGACCTCACAAAAATATTTGACATGTAATAAAATGTTGTTGAACAAGGTGATAAATGAAAGAATGACAATACAATTTTGCAAAGAAAGGGGGAAAAAAAGCACACTTGGGTATCTAGGTTTCCCATAATTGTTCTAATTAAGACTGCAAATGGGCTGGGCTTGGTGGCTCAGCCTGTAATTCTACCACTTTGGGAAGCCGAGGTGAGTGGATTGCCTGAGTCCGCGGGTTCGAGACTCGCCCGGGCAACTTGGCGAGACCTCATCTCTACAATAATTCAAAAAAAATAATTATCCGGGTGTGGTAGCGCGCGCCTGTAGTTCCAGCTACTTGAAAGGCTGAGGCAGAAGGATTGCCGAAGCCTAGCAGGTTGAGGTTGCGGTGGTCGGAAGCGTGCCACTGCACTCCAGTCTGGGTGACAGAGTGAGACTCAAAAAATAAAAGACTGCAAATGAAATATTTTCATTAGAATGGTAATTTTTCCCAGCATCTCTTGATTTTCTTCCCCAGGCTATTTTCCCTCCTTGATTTGGAGAGGAGGGGCTGTTCCTGGGATTAGCTACTCAACCCTTATTGTTCCACAAATAATATGACTGAAGTAGATTATTATAATACAATTTTGATATCTTAATATTCACTTATCTTTATTATCCTGTGAATGCTTAGATCACTATCTAGCCGGTAAAACAAGTTAACATCAAAACCATGAAACTAGGCCAGGAGTAATGATATACACCTGTAATCTCAGTGCTTTGGGAGGCTGGGGTGAAAAGATCTCTTGAGGCCAGGAGTTCCAGATCAACCTGGGCAACATAGTGAGACCCCCATCTCAACAACAACAATAACAAAAAATTTAGCCAGTCGTGATGTCATATGCCTGTAGTCCCAGCTACTCAGGAGGCTGAGGTGGGAGGATTACTTTAGTTTAGGAGCTTGAGGCGGCAGTGAGCCAGGATTATACCACTGACTCCAGACTGGGTGTCAGAGTAAGACCTTATCTCTACAAAAAAAACATAAAACTGGGTTTTATTTCTTTGTTTTTAATGCCTTACACATAGACAGAACTCAGTACATGTTGAAAGAGTAGGCCAGGCTCGGTGGCTCAGCCGTAATTCCAGCACTTTGGGAGGCCAAGGCAAGTGGATTGCCTGAGCCCTTGGGTTCGAGACCAGTCCAGGAAACTTGGTGAGACCTCATCTCTATAATAAATAAAAAACTAGCTGGGCATGGTAGCACACACCTATAGTTTCGGCTACTTGGAAGCTGAGGTGGAAGGATCGCTGGAGCCCAGCAGGTTGACGTTGAGGTGGCTGTGAGTGTTCCACAGCATTCCAGCCTGAGTGAGACTCCAACTCAAAAAAGAAAAAAAAAAAAAAAGAGTAAGTGAACACAATAGACTAAATTATTCTATTATACATAACCACCATCTATAATACAGTTTCCCAAGGAAATGCATTAAAACTGATTTTGTACTGCAAGTGGACATACATCTCTGTGGCCTTTGACATGTGGCAGGGCATTCCTACCTACAGTAGTGAATGCTCTAAGGTTAGGTGAGGGAAGAACATGCTTTATGTCAGTAGGAGAAAGGAGGTTTAAAGCCTTGTTCCCGATTGTGTCATCTGTATCACTCAGCAGCTTATTGAAAATGCAGAATTTAAGTCCTATCTCAAGACTTCTCAGTTAGAATCCATGTTTTAATCAAAATCCTTAGGTAACTTATATGTATATTAAAATTTGAAAAACAATGGTTTATAAGAAGTAGGTAACCTACTATATTACTCTGGGCATCAGTAATGTCTTAAATATCTACATCTGTCCAAGTAAAGATATTCTACAGAGCTTGGTATTGGTAGATGATAAAATTACTCTTTAAGCCAATTAATCGAAGGGGTATAACCCCCTCCAAAATCCTATTTGTATATTAATCAGTTTCCAGAAAACACAGTCAATGCAGTATTCTTAATCAATTTATTGTTTAAGTGATTACATTTTCTGTCTCAATAAAGTATGATGAACAGTTACTACTTTTCATTTCTGCCTCCCTCAAGCAGGAGTTAAAAATAGTAGCTGTAAAGTCGTCATTCTTGTTTCTTGCCAAGAAATGCTCTTTCTTATCCAGAAGTTAGCACAACTTCCAAGTTCAAGGAAACACTGAGTTTTAGTTCCAGAAACATCTGCTTTAATTTGTGCTTGAAATAAAATGGGAACATAAACATCTTTCATTGATCTTCCTTTTCTTATATCTACAGCACTTGAAGTCTGGGTCACAAAATTAACATAACATTGTAGAATGCTTTTCACCAAAGCATGCTGGTTCACAATTACATTGTAATGATGTCAAAACAGCAAGAGAGATAATATATCCTACTGAAATTCACAGACGAAATTTGGATTGCTAGACTAGTCTATAAATAAACTACATGGAGAAGGTAGTATTAAAACTGTTACTGAGGGATGAAAAGGTATTGGATGGTGAATGGGAAAGGGCAAGGAATTTCAATAAGGGCAATGACAGTGACAAAGGTATGAACAGAAAATGAGTAAGGTGAGTTCAAAAATTTCACAAGAAAACATGTTCTTGAAGAGTGGTGATGGGACCCACAATTGGAAACATTGACCACAGGAGATTCAGACTGGTGTTGAATTCCAAGTTTAATTTCAATTTCAATATTTTCTGTGGTTGATAGACATGTTTTGAGTAAACAACAAAATGAAAAACAAAAATGCATGAGTAAGAAAGTTTAATCAAATACAGGTATGCAACATGCAGCTCTAGTACTAATGTTAATATTATAACTGCATCTTAACAAATGATTGCTGAATTTCAAATGACTAAATATATAGCAATTCATGTAATCTGCAGGAAAGGAAATTCGTTTTGGAAGTAAAGTAACTCTTCATTAATTTGTTTATGTGTTTTACAATTTTGCAAAGGGTTGTAGCAATTGAAAAAAAGTCATCAACAGACAAAGGCAATGAATGTAAATGTGGGACATACACACTCATTTGGACACGGCAGTAGGTGAGATATTAGCATTTTTTTTCCTCTAGGTACATCTCTGGATTTCGGAAACTTTCAGACATGCCTCTCTCTCAGTCTTTTTAGGGCGAGGATCTCTAGGTCATTGGAGGAACTGATTTTGTCATTATGGGTTCTGGTGGCTCCTTCTGACTGTTACAAGACCTGCCCATAGGCTCAAGTGTTTGTTTACAACATAACACATTCATTTTATTTATTCTTTACATTTTCAAATAAAAATATTATATATACTCATCGCGTATAGCAGGGGTCCCCAAGCCCTGGGCCACAGACCAGTAGTAGTTCGTGGCCTATTAGGATCCAGGCTGCACAGCAGGAGGTGAATGACAGGCTAGGGAGCAAAGCTTCATCTGTATTTACAGCTGCTACCCATCTCTTGCAGGACTTCCTGAGCTCTGCTTTCTGTCAGATCAGCAGCAGCATTAGATTCTCTTAGGAGTACAAACCCTATTGTGAATTGTGCATGCGAGGGTTCTAGGTTGTATGTTCCTTATGATAATCTAATGCCTGATGATCAGAGGTGGAGCTGATGTGGTGATGCTAGCACTGGGGAATGGCTGCAAATACAGATTAACATTAGCAGTGAGGTTTGACTGCACATCTCCCATCCCACGTCCAAGGAAAAATTGTCTTCCTCCTGAGTTCTACCTCCTGTCAGATCAGCACTGACAAGCCTGCTTTCCTTTCCAAAATCCTATCCTCGTGCAGTGAGGTTTTCTGCAGTGACAGCAACTAAGACGAGATTGTGGAGTAGACTAGACATAAGCAACACACTTCGGGTGTCACTCTCTCCCATCACCCCCAGAATGGACCATCTAATTGCAGGAAAACAAGCTCAGGGCTCCCACTGATTCTGCATTATGGTGAGTTGTATCATTATTTATTTATATATTACAAAGTAATAATAATAGAAATAAAGAGTACAATGAATGTAATGTACTTGAATTTTCCCAAAACCACCCCCACCTCCCGTCCATGGAATAATTGTCTTCCAAGAAACCAGTTCCTGAAGCCAAAGAGGCTGGGGACCACTGATTTAGATAATGGCTCTGCCTGCAGAAATAGAAATTCTCAATCAACTGTTGCTTTTCCAATAGCCCAATATTTAATGATTCAGGTAATTTAATAAAGGTGAATTGGTTCTTGACATTATGCTTTCTACTGCTGCATTCAATAGGTTCCAGTTCCTAGCTCCTCTTGATGGCTAGCTTGCTTTCTCGATGGTTCTGCCTGTATATCATCTCTTCTCCCGTTAATCGTAATTCAAGCCACGCAAATGAAGAAAAACTGAGATTACATAAATTGAACCTGCTTTTTCCTCCAACAAGGAAATCAGATTCTCCAAAGGAGAAAATCCTCTTCATTCAGTTCTCTGGTGTTTCATCCTTTCATGGCAAGTAACCCACTACTCACCATGTTACTCTTCAGTGTGAAGCATATACCATCTGTCAAGCAGGGTTCCACTAGAAACACCGTGCTGTTGCAGGAGGTGCCTATGTCACTATGACTTTTTACAAATGGATGTTTTAGATGTAAGTTTTAATAAGAAAATTCTGTAGCAGTTCTGCCAACATCTGCATAGAAGTGATTATCATGATTGTTAGAAAATACCTCAGTCTTAAAGCCTGGGCTTGCTGGGATGAGGGAAGAAGATACTCTGAGATCTTGGAAAACTGACTTTTGATTCAACCTTGTAGTCACCACTTAATAATTTATTAGGTTGTAGTGAGAGTATTAAACTCTATTCTCTTAGCAAATTGCAAAAATACAATTTATTGTTATTAACAATACAATAATAAATGCAATTTATTATTATTATTGTTATTGTCAGCATATTGTATAATAGATCTGTTGAGCTTTTTCCTCTAACTGAAATTTTCATCCTTTGACTAACATCTCTAAAATTCCCCTTCTCTTCCTCCAGTCTCCAGTAACCAATGTTCTACTCTTTACTTCTATGAGTTTCACTATTTTACATTCCACATGTCAGTGAGATCATGCTAGTGTTCTCCACAAAAATATGTATGATGACAATGAATGCTATTTAACTAGATTAAGCCATTTCACAATGTATATATATATTTCAAAACAACATGCTATACATCAGCAACCCCCACCCTTTTTTGGCATCAGGGACTGGTTTTGTGGTAGACAATTGTTCCATGGACGGGAGGTGGGGAGTTGAGGGTGGGGAGTGATTTGGGGATGATTCAAGCACACTGCATTTATTGTATACTTTATTTCTATTATTATTACATTGTAATATATAATGAAATAATTATACAACTCACCATAACACAGAATCAGTGGAAGCTCTGAGCTTGTTTCCTGCAATTAGATGGTCCCATCTGGGGGTGATAGGAGAGAGTGACACCCGAAATGTGTTGCTTATGTCCAGTCTATTCTGCAATCTCGTTTCAGTTGTTGTCACTGACGAAACCTCACTTCATAAGGATAAGATGTTGGAAAGGGAAGCAGGCTTGTTAGTGCTGATTTGACAGGAGGCAGAGCTCAGGTGGTAATGCTCAGGTGGGGAGCAGCTGTTACCACACACAGGTCTCAGAATTACTAGATCTTCTCTATAAGGAGTTTAGCTAAAAGACAATTGAATTTTAACTTGACTGCACATTCGAATCACCCGAGGAACTAGAACTATATACAAATGTCTGGTCCCACTCTCAGAGATTTTAATGTAATTGGTCTGGGAGAGTTCCTGGATATTTGGAAGTTATAAAGTTTCTAGGATGGTTCAAATGTTCCATAACAGTTGAGAACTAGTGGAGAGAGATCCTTAAGTTGGTCTTTTGTTCTGACATTCTGAAAGTCTGGAAGACAATAGATCTAGCAAGTTTCCAACAAAAGAGTACAATGGAAGGTCTGATGCTTGGGACCTTGTAGCTTTAATCATTCATTGTTACACTAGTGAGGAATCCAATATAAATAAATATTCATTCTGCAGAGTTCTAGCTATAGAAAATTCATAACATTTTTAGTAAGCTCAATAGCACCCCAACAGAAATAATCATGTTCTTTGATTTCAAATTTTACCATAAATGTGCATTCCTGAGTATATTTCCTACAATTTTAGCCAATATTACACTAATTGTCAAGATTGTACACATAAAGATTGCTTATTTCTCAAAGTTGGATAAAATTAATTCCTATATACAATGTTCTTCTTGTGAGAAAATAATTAAATATTTGTTAGTGGAAAACTCTATATAGGTAACTCTTTAATAGCATCTATAAATCTTTGCGAAAATATAAGTAATAAAATAAATCTAGTAATCTTAGGGTGAACTTATAAAATCATTGTTGGTTATGAGAGATAGCAATAAATGTATTTTACTGGAAATTGCTGAGGAAACATAAAAGTGTGTGCTTATTTTGGACACTGTTTATTGGAAATATTTTGGGAACTGGAAATCTAATGAGCTGGCTGACTGAATTAAAGGTGACAGTCAAGAACCATGCTTCATAGGCTGCAATTTCACAAAGCTCTACTTTAACCTAAGGGCTGAAGATTTGTTCCTGATTGAATTTGTAGGACCAGAACTCATAGACTCTTCCCCTCCACTGCTGCTCTCTGTATTTTACTGTAGTTAATCATTACTGGAAGTCTAGAGCTAAACTTAGGATTTATGTTCTAGTGTTTTGAAGAGTTGTGAGACCCTGCCACAAAAGCCCTAGCACAGAGCAGTTTCAGTTTGGAGGATAAATATTTCTCATGGGTGAACATTTCCTACAGTTCCAATGTCATGTTATCCTAGGAGTCATTTTGTTCTTAGCAGAGGCTGAAAAAATTATTTTCTAGCTTGAACAGAAGCAAAAAAATTAAAAAATAAAAAAAGGAGAAAAATAAAGCTAGAGCAAAAAGCACTAGAAGAGGAGGGCAAAGGACTAAGGTTATGGGAATGATGTTCACAAGCCTGAGTTCAGTCTTGACTCTGCACTCAACATAGTACCTGACACCCAATTTTTGTGTTGAGTATTGACCTATGTATTTTCCTTATGCTATCTCACTTTTTTTTGTTGTTTTATTTTAAAGTTATGTTTGAAGAGCTGTGAGACCCTGCCACAAAAGCCCTAGCACAGAGCAGTTTCAGTTTGGAGGATAAATATTTCTCATGGGTGTACATATCAGGATTGGACACATAAGTGGTTTAGGTGCAGGTGGAGTTTTTGGCCTCCCACTGGACCTCAATTCACCTGGATTAGGATCCGGCACCCTTATTGATGTTATGTGCCTCTCCCTTTCCTCTCCTGGCAATGTTACCTCATTTATCCCTTGTCACAATTGTAGAAGGGCTTTCAGCACTCCCTTATGTCCAAACACCATGGTTTTTGACCTGGAATTCTTTTCTAAAGAGGATCTGCTCTGGGTATCCTTTCCTCTACCCATTTCTAGGCCATGTTCTGGGTCCTCATAATTATGGTATTCCCTGTTCAGGTGGTCTCAAGTCCACTTCCCAGGACAATATAGGCCTTATTCCCAAAGGCAGATCACAGCTTGTAAAAACAAAATCCAAAGGGAGGCAGCCCAGGGCTGGTATGGGGTCCCACCTGGTAAGGAAACCAGCTGTCTCTTTGCTGCTCTGACATCCTCAACATGTGACTTCCACCTCACACTTCAACAACTACATAAGCTTCAGCCATCATGTTCTTATGTCAGTCAGAAAGATGGAGAAAGGGATGAAAAGGCACGTTGTCTACCTTCTACTTCACTTACCATAAGTAGAAGACAAAGTTCCTTCATATATCCCATTAGCCCTAACTTGTGTGCTTGTGTATGTGTGTGTATATGTATGTATGAGGGGGTGGCAGAATATGGGAAATCCTGTTAAAAGCAATTTTGTAATATCTGAATGGCAGATTCATTGCAATTACTTACATACATTAATTTTGACATTTTTATTTTATACCATTAATTTGTCTTGTTACTCCTCTCTCCACTCAGTTATGTTTTTCTTGCCTGCCTTTAATAATTATTTTGAGGTTTTTCTCTCTATTTATTGGGAGATTTCTATTTGTCTAGTAGTTACTATCAACATCCAAATGAATATTTAATAAAATCAATCACTTTGCATATCACTGGAACAGTGTAAGGATCTAGGATGGCTTTAACTCTAAGTATCCTCTTTCTTCTCTGACATGAACATACAAAAATGGACAGGCAGAGAACTAGAGCTAACAGAAGAAGAAAAGGAGGAAGATGGCTTATGCAAAGGGAACAACATTCAGGAACTTAGGTATTTGAAACTTTGCATGCAATTGTTATGCTATTTTAACTCAGTCTTGTCACAAGGCCAAACTACTTATTATTATTGTTTTATACCATTAGCTCATTTTCATATATATATATGATTATTTTCTTTTCTTTGCTTGCCAGTTTCACTTCCATTTTACAGATTCTTTCTGGCAACATTGTTTTTTTCTTTCCCTATTATGTCATTTAGAACTTTAGTGAGAGTAAGTTTTGGGTTATCTGAAAATGTCTTTACTTGCTTTCTTTCTTGAAAATAATTTTCCTGAGAAATCAATATAATTGGACAGCTATTTTTTCTTTGGACTTTGAAGATATATTAACTCCCGACTTGCTACCATTATTTTAGAGTTTGTCATTCTAATCATCATGCCTTTGTTATTTTTGTGTGTGTGTGTGGCTGCTGTTAAGATTTTTGTGCTTATTATTTCTCTAAATATTACCTTTATATTGTTTTTCTCCCCTATTTTTTCTTCTTGGCATCTATTTAAAATATATTTTGAATCATCTCATTCTATTCACTGTTCCTTACATTTTCTTTCACTTTTTTTCATTTTTTGTGCTGCAATTTTGTATGATTTCTTCTTGTCTTTCTCCCATTCACCAATTCTCTTCAGTTTTCTCAAACTTCCATTTAGCACCTAGCTTCCCAAAGTGCTGGGATTACAGATGTGAGCCATTGTGCCCGGCATTAATTTTAATTATATTGGTTTCTTTTCTACAGCTTCTCTGATTTTCTTTATGAAATATACCTGAATAATTTTATTGGCCTTTTAAACCTGATCTTATATTTTAAATTCCCCTTTATTTCCTTACATTTAATAAGCACATCTTTTTAGCATTCATTTGAAATATTTTCAATATCTGAGTTTTTATAATTTTCGTATTGTTTCTGTTGATTTTTACTCATGATAGCTGGTTCTCTTGTGTGTTTGGCAGAACTTTTTATTGAGAGTCATATTTTTTGACATTGTGTGTTAGGTATATATTTTTTCAGGGAAAATTTTGGATTGCTTCTTTAAGTATCGGAGTAAAAAATAAATCTAGATCTAATATAAATTGTAATTCTTGACTTGTATATTTTGAACTGAATACATATAGAAGATTCAAAACACAAAATATTTTAAAACCAAACTTTGACTACATAGTTTCAGTGTAGGTCTTGTTTACAAAAGACTCCACTTAGCACTAAAGCCAGATTAAACATGATACTTCTTTTCTTGTTTTTATGTTTGCCTCTATAAGGTGACTTTTTCTGTTGTTGCTATTGTTGTATGTGATTTGTTCAACTACTTGCTCTTGAGGCTCTAAGTAATGAGGAATCTATATAAGCCTTTAGATTAGCTTTCACTTCCAAAACTAGCTTATTTCATGATCCTTGCTTTCTGACTGCATGTGATCACCTAACTTAAGCTGAATCCTCCTATTTTCTGTAAGCTTTTTCAGATATTTAAGGGAGTGTTTCAAATTATTTTATCACTCTTTGTTAGATGTTACATAGCAGGAGAATTTTAAAATTTCTAGTCTTTCATAATGCTAGAAACCCGAGACTCATATGAATCCTTCGGAAAATTGTTCTGCTCTCAATAGGAAGGTATATTATCAAAGGAATCAAAATACTATCACCAGGCTCAAATAAAATTCCATGTTTTTAAGATGCTTATATTATATGAAAGAGTCAGAACAATACCTTTAGGTGGCTGTTAATAACTATCTCATAAGCTTTGTCTAAGGAATGAATATACTGATACATGTAAAACACTCAGAGAAATGTCTGGAATAAGATTGTAAAAAATCCTAGTTATTATGATCATAATAGGCTTAGTGACACCAAGCAGAAAATTGCAAATTAATCATAGGATCAATAGTATTTTTACAAAGTAGATGATAGGTAACAGCATTAAAATTGAAGTTTGCATATTTCATTTTTTATTTAAAATGAACTGAGATTCAAAGCACAACAAGTGAATGAAATACAGATTTGAGATTTCTTATGTGACTTGAGTTAGAGCGTTCATTTTTTAATATGCCTCCAAGTAAGCATTAAAAATTGACCTTACAAAGTGACATGAGCTTATACATTGTAGTTAAATAAGTTCCAAAACATATGAACCTGGTTTTTAATAGTGTTGCCTTAGATTAGGTTTTTTTAGCATTCAAAAGTGATTTTTGACAGAAATTTGATCACTATTTTGGAAAAAATTCAAAGTTTCTAAGAAATGACTGCTGCTATTCTGTTTATATTTATTCATCTCCTTTTTAGTATCTTAAGATTTTATAGGCTAATAAAAAAATCTTCTTTCCAATAGGTATTTTCAGCTATAAATATGTTACTAAAACTATAATTCCTTTCTCCACATTTTGGAAGAGAAGTGACCTAAATGAGTATAAATCCATATTGAAGTATGCACCTTGGGTTTGTTTAGGGAGAATCTAAATTCCTTGTTCTTCTTGTCTGGGGGAATATAAGAAGGATTATGTAATGCAGCACTTTTCTTCACTGCAGCTTCAGGGGATTCATGCTTGTTTAAAACTTTATAGAAGAGGTGATTGGGGTAGGCACTTTGTTTGATGATAAGATTCCGTGGAAATAAAATAATCCTTCTCCCAATCTTGGATACATTGATCACATTTTGAGACACCTATTCCGCAGGCTGAGGTTTTGTCTTAGCATATATTAATTTTTAATCCCTCATGTTGGAGATGTCTATAAAAAAGATAAAATTGAGTGTTGGTGATCTAGAAGTAAGTATAAGTAAAGAAAATAAGAGATTAGGGGCACAGGTTTTCCCAATGTGTCCTCTTGAGTTAAAAATAAATCGCAGCCTGGCTCGGTGGCTCAGCCTGTAATCCCGCGCCTTTGGGAGGCTGAGGTGAGTGGATTGCCTGAGCCCGCGGGTTCGAGACCCGCCTGGGCAAGTGAGACCTCATCTCTACAATAAATCAAAAAAAAATTAGCCGGGCGTGGTAGCG